>PVJL010004684.1:47500-124284 GCA_004026885.1 Lyroderma lyra
CTAATGGTGTTCTTGTTTCAAATGCTAGGCCGGAAAAAACTTAATTTCACCAAACATTACACTTCAGCCAAATACTATGTAGATTCACATTTACTGATATGTACACTTGATGAATTAACTTTAAATGGACACTATTGCAAACTATTTCTTTTTCCTATTATCTTTGTTTATCAGTTGGCATTGGCTACTTTCTAAACAGTTTCATTTGCTTTCCAAGTTTTTAAGATAAAACATAGTAATTTGGTTTGTGTTCTTGTATGTGTTGTAATGAAAGAAAATGCTACAAGAAGAGTACCTTGTAAAATGTATGTATGTATGTTAATATAAGAATGTTTAAAGGCATGTAAGTCAAACTATTAATATTAATAGTAATTATCTCAGAGTGGTATCACTAGCAATTTTTAATATTTGCTTATTAGTATTTTTATTTTTTCACACTGAATTTAAATTGCCTTGAAAATAAAGAAAACTCACTTCATAAAGATCTTTGGGTATCATTAAATAAAAAGGAAATAATAGATTTGTGAGAGAAATTGCAGTTAACATAGGTAGGTGTTAGAGCAAGAGTAGATATGACCACAATGTCTAGATATTTGTCCTTTCAGCTTGAATTTATAGCCCTATCTAAAGGGGTCAATCCTGGTCCTTGGGTCTCGGAGGGAAGCATTCACCACCCCCTTTTCTACTGCTGTCTCTTATTGGGATACTTAACTCTTTGCTGGAAAGACCTATTTCTCATTATCGAGATAGAAAATGCGAGCGTCTGCTGTTCTTGCCTCCTTGCAGCTTGAGCGTGAGTGACCATGTGACCTATCCTTGTCAGTAGACCCTGAGAAAAACTTCTAGGAAGGTTCCCAGGGAGAGACTCTGTGAAAGATTACCCTCTGGATAAAAGAGATGGGCAAGAAGAAACTGCCTTCTTTTTTGCCTTCAGGTGGGGCTGTAATATTGTGGTCTTGAACCATGAAGAAAAAAATCTTGGAAAGTTGGAAAAAAACATGTGTCTTTAGTAATATCATTGAACCACTACACCAATACTTGAATTTCTCTGTCTCCAAACTTCTTGTTAAATTAATAAGCCCTATTATTTAAGCTGCTGTTAATTGTGTACTTTTATGTAACTACCATCTCCTCCTCCTTTTTCTTTAGATAATAAAACAAAAGTCTCCTTGTATATCACTTCACATGATCATGTCCCAGGAAGTAGGGTGCATATTATTAGCTTTACAGTCCCAGAATCCTGGTCATTATTAGTTTTGCTCATAATTGTTTGGCTAAAGATTTTCACTGCCATGGCATTAGGGCAGGTTATGTGCACCAGATGAGGTAGCAGATTGTCCACTTAGACCAGGTAGGACAATATACTATGATATCCAGATGAGTCATTGGGGGTTGCGGAAAAGAGATGGTTCAAACATAGGCAGAGAAAAGGTAAGGATGGTTTTTATGCTAAGTAGGACACGCTGAAAGGAAGTTGCCCAAAGATTTTCCTACTGCAAGCATTCAACTTATTGGTCATTTGGGGGATCATGGAGGGACACCAGAGTGGAGTCTAAGAAAAATCATAATTTAATTATATATAAACATACTGAAAATGATTCCCAAACTTCTCCAGCATTATATCCAAAAATTTCAAAAATATATAATCATATCACAGATTACAGGTATATTTTTATGTCTATTGATTGAGAAAATACATGATGAAAGAAGTTACTATTAATACTATTAATATGGTAATGTTTTTATCTAATTTTTGTGATAGCTATCACAGCAGAATTTATAACCATTAGAAAATAGTTCGAAGAAGTAAGAGAAATTATGCCTCTGGTTTTTCTTTTCGTTTCTTTCTTTCTTTCTTTCTTTTTTTTTTTTTTTGTGGGTGAGTGATAGGGTCAGTGGGGAAAGTAATGGTTAATCTGTGGCATGAGTGATGGTGAGATGAGTGAGTGATGGGGTAGATAGTGCAGAGTTTGTTGTGTGAGTAATGGGGGAACTATGGGGTGAGTATTGGGGCATCTGTGGAATCAGTGATGTGGAGTCTATAGGGTGAGCGATAGGATATCTGTGGTGAGTGATGAGGATCCTCAGAGGTAGCTGATTGGGATCCTTAGAAGTCATTGATGGGGTCTGTGGGTTACATGATTGGATCTGGGTGGTAAGTGATGAGATAAGTGATCAGTGTGGTTAGTGATAAGGGGTTAGTGGAGTAAGGAATGGATACTGTGGTGTGAGTGATAGGGTCTCTGGGGTATAATGGTTGGTCCATGGGAATTAGTGATGGAGATCTGTGGGGTAAATGATGGTGGGTACTGTGGAGTGAGCCATTGGGTATTAGTGGGGTAAGTGATAGTTGTCTGTAAGATGAATGATGGTGGTTCAGTGGAGTGAGTGGTGGGGGACTTTGGGGAGAGTAATGGGTGGTCTGTGGAGGGAATGGTAGAGAGTCTGTGGGGTGAGCATTGGGGAGTTGTTGAGTTAGTGATGAGGGCTATGGGTAAGTGATGCAGGATCTGTGAGGTGTGTGATGGGGTTTATTGGGTGGGTGGTCAAGGTTTCTGTGGTGTGAGTCATGGGGTTCCATGGGATAAGTGATGTATTTATTTGGGATTAGTGATGAAGGGGCCTATGGAATCATATATACTGCCTCATGGAGTCTTTAGGTCTAAGATGGGGTTGTTTCAAAAACCTAATTTTGACTTTATTTGCCCTCCTGTATCTTTGTTCTCTGTGTCATTAATTTCTGCCCTTGATTTCATTATTTTTCTGCCTTTTTTCTCTTATGTGTCTCTTTAAATTCCTAATTGAATGCTTACCTTATTAATATACAATCATTGTCTTTTATAATGTAAGCATTAAATTCATGAATTTTTCTCTTAGAACATTTTAGCACCATGTCCCAAGTTTTGATATGTAAGGTTTTCACTGTGATTCACTTCTGTTTTCTAATTTCTGTTGTGGTTTTCTCTCTGACTCCTTAGTTTTTTGTTTTTTGTTTTTGTTTTTGTTTTTGTTTTTTGTTTTTTTTTTTGGTGGTTCCCTGGCTAGGAATCGAACCCAGGCCATGGCATCGAGAGCGCTGACATCTAGCCACTACAACACCTGG
Source organism: Lyroderma lyra (assembly GCA_004026885.1). Lineage (NCBI taxonomy): Eukaryota > Metazoa > Chordata > Mammalia > Chiroptera > Megadermatidae > Lyroderma > Lyroderma lyra. The sequence goes on from PVJL010004684.1 coordinate 50,604, forward strand.
GAACCACCCTCCTTAGTTATTTAGGTAAAAGATTTTGATTTCTCCAAAAGTGGAAACTTTTGTTATTGAATTCTAAGTTAGTCAGAGACTGTCATCTGAGTGAATATTGGGTGCAGGAGTGGATGATTTTATGTTCAATACATGCCACCAAATTATTTTCTAAAACTTGTAAAATTGGAACTCCCACCAGCAACATATAAAACAGCTCATTCCAAGATCCTCTCCTCCAATGAAGTCTTCAGTTTTTAGGCAAGGCTTTTTGCACGTAGTCATTCTAGTCTCTTTATAGACCACAGGCTGGAAGCTACCATCCTACAGGCATTTCCATAGCCAGCTACAGATGAGAAAGTAGCATTATACAAGTAATGGGGAAACTTTAAGAATGCTCATTATTAGGCACATGAATAGGACAATGGGGCTGAATTCTGGCTCTTTAAGAGCAAATGAAAAAGAACCTCCTTATTCTTTAATAAAATAAGAAAGGCAGGAAGAAAAGAAAAGAGAAAGGAGGGAAGGAAGGAAGGAAGGAAGGAACGAAACCCAGCAAAAGTTTCTGTCTTTTATGCTCCTGTTTTACTCTCCTTTCCCTGCATCCCAGGGCTCCATAATTGTATTCTAGTACTTGATTTATATATTATATATAGCTGTCTAATAAATAGATTATAAATTTAGAAGTTCTTTTTCTCATGCAACTCAATTCTAATGATTTCTAATGTAGTTTCTTGATGTTGGCACTACTAACATTTTGGCCTGAATAATCTTTTGTTTTGAGGGGCTGCCCTATGCCTTGTAGGGTGTTTAGCAGCATGAGTAGCCACTAGATGCTAGTAGCACTGCCTAGTTGTAATAACCAAAAATATCTCCAGACATTGCCAAATGTGCCCAAAGGGCAATCTCTGGCTGAGAACCACTGATATAATATAAGCTAGCAAATTCTGTAATTATTCTTTAGTTCCTTAAATAAAAAAAATATTTGTATAACATATGGAAATATATAGAAATGGTACTTAGCAAAAGTAATAGTCAATATGGGTTGAATGCATACTATATGCCTGATACTGTGCTAAATACTTTCATTTATTATTTTGTCTCTCACATTAAAACTATGAAATAAGTAATTAATTAATTTATTATAATCCTCTTCTTGGCCTCTCTACCTTGTTTAACCAATGAGGAAACAGGCACAGAGTGAGCAAGCAACTTGCTAGAACGTGCTGAAGCAAATATGTGAATTCAGGCGATGGACTGCCGAACGACGCTTACCGCCTGTAATACAGTACTTCCTTGATTAATGTATGACCCAGGGAGTAACATGTCCTGAACACCGTCTGGGATATGAGTAAATTAAAATTTTATTTTTTTTCTCTTATTTTTCACTATGTGAAAATAAGTGACTATTTATTAGTCTTCCTAGTGACTATTACCTTTAGTCTTCCTCTTCCTCACTTACTTCCCCTCTGGGGAGAAGAGTAAAATACCTGACTGGGACACTTGGGAAAAGAACTGGAGGATGTGCAGTTCTGTCCCTTTTTCTTTTTCTCTTTCAAGTCCAGCTGTCAACCAAGGCATGTATTCTGCTCCTCCCTACACCTCTTGCGATGAACTTTATAGTGGCTGACCCCAGGTGGCGCTTGGCTGGTGGTGAAGTCTCTCTAACATGTGATTGGGTTTGGGAGGCCTCTTACTGTTAGGCATGAAGGCGGTATCTTGCTCAGTACCTTATTCCTTGCTTTTCCACTAATTTGTTGCGAACTCAATTGGGGAAGAAGGGTGTGTTAGTTTCCTATTGCTGCTCTAGCAAATTATTACAAATTTAGTGGCTTAAGACAAATTTATTATCTTACATTTCTGGAGACCAGAAGGCAAAATGGGTCTTACTGGGCTAAAATCAAGGAGTTGACTAGTTGTGTTCCTTCTGGAGGTTCTGGAGGAATTGAGAATCCTTTCTGTTGTTTTTTTCAATTTCTAGAGGTTACTCACATATCTTGGCTCATGGCCCCTTCCTCCTTTTTCAAATCCAGCAGCTTAATTTCTTCAACTCTCTCACTCTGTTCTTCTGCCTTCCTCTTTCATCTTTCAAAGACTCTTGTGATTACATTGGTCCCACCTGGATATTCCAGGATAATCTATCCATCTCAAGATCCTTAGCACAGTTCCTTTTGTCATGTAAGGTAACCTATTCACAGGTTCTGAGAATTAGGATATAGATGTCTTTGGAGGGCTATTATTCTACCTATCACAAAGGATATTATTGATTAATTCCTCCCTCAACTCTCTGATTGTATTTAATTATTAAAAGTCTCCTAACAATAAATTATTTAATGGGTGTTTTATATATTACTGCAGCTTTGTACAAATTAGGCCCAAGGCTGAGGTCTGACCTCTGTTTCCTGGTCATCAGGTGTTAGGTGTAATTGTTTGACTGAAGATTCTCACTGCCATGGCATCAGGCCAGGTTATATGTACTAAATGAGGTAAAGAATTCACAATGACTCAGGAGAGTCAGTGCTACTCAATGCTGACACTTGTGTCTGCTGTGAACTAGATTGTTGACTACCTTAACTCTTTAACAGCAGTTTTTACTCACTTCCCTCTTTTAGATGTTATAGGCAGAAATAACATAAACAGAATGTGTGTGTGTGTGTGTGTGTGTGTGTGTGTGTGTGCGCGTGTGCAATAATATGTAAGATTTTTGAAAGAAGAAGTTGAGCCCATACATTCATCATGTGTTTATTCCTTGGAGGGATAATAGTCTCCATGTTTGTTCTCCTGGGAGCTGGAATGTTCTGACACATAATTGTAGTTGTGACTCAATAGTACCTCCTATCTTGCAAAGAATCAGGTGAGTTAGGTCAGTCACAATGGAAAGTTCAACAGTCAGTATGTAGGAAGTGGGTCCAGTGCATCAGACTGACAGCTTTTCATTAGAGAGAGCTGTGAACAGTGAGTGACAGGAGGATAAGAGAGGTGGCTGTTAGGAGCAGATGGCCACAACAAGAGCTGCTAATAGTATTAATGTGAGCTTGGGGAGAGCCAGGAGGGATGGCCATCTGGGATTAGCCAGGGACAGAATGGCCAGAAGAGCCACTGCTGAAAAGCATGCAAAGATATGCGTCGCCAAGGTGAGGAGACAGGATGGTGTTTGAAGGGATTATTGTGCATAGGTAGGATGATTGAGGCAAAGAGGAAAATGATGTTATCGAATAGGCACTTGAAAACTGTTGGCTGATGCTAGACTCAGACAATGAATGAAGTGTTTGCTGTGGTCAGTCCATTTGCATGGTACCTGGTTAGAGGTGAAGATGAAGTAGAAAGCAGCTGTGGTACACTGAGGAGCTAGAATGAAAGCAATGAGCAGTCCAGGAAGAGGGCTCAGAGAAGAGTCCTATTGTCACTTCCTATTTGGTGTTGTGACAACTGTATTTTCACCATAGCCTTGCGATGTGAAGAATGTGCTGAATCCATGATTGGGGGAAGCATGGCGGGGGATGGCAACTTGGACAAGTGGCATTGGGTTGGCATGAGGTGATGGGGCATTGGGATGGCCATGAGGAGTCAGAGGGTACTGTTTCTCCCCAAACCTTTGAGAATACTGGAGAATTCCTACAATTTTGTGGGGTGAGAGCGCGAGTTATTTTGTTTGAATAATAGGGATGATTCCAAAAGATGAATCGTTGGGAGCATTTGGGTTATATTACCAATTTCCCAATGATTGGGGATTGTTATTTTAATACAGCATAACTACTTGCTTTTAATGAATTATAATATGTAATATAGTAAAATTATAAATTTTACTAGTTTTAAGGGGATCCCTCTGACCATATTTGTAAAAATATGAGCATAAAAAAACAAAACAAAACAAAAATCCACAGAAAATAATGGATCATAACATTGAATTTTTAAAGAATCATTAAGTTCCGACTGGTACATGCAGACGATGGAACATAATTAAGTGTTAAAATGAAATGAGCTATCAACTCATGAAAAGGCACAGAGGAATCTTAAATGCATATTACTACATAAAATAAGCCAATATGAGAAGGCTACATACTGTTAAGATTCCAACTGTATGACCTTCTGGGAAAGGCAAAACTATGGAGTCAATAAAAAGATCAGTGGTTGCCAGAGTTTGTGGGCAGGGAGGGGTGAAGGGGCAGAGCACAGAGGATTTTAGGGCAGTGGAAATTCTCTGTGTGATACTATCATGGTGGATACATGTCATCACACATTTGTCCAAACCCATGAAATGTACAGGAAGAGTGAGTCATAATGTAAACTATGAACTTTGGGTGATTATTATATGTAAATGTAGGTTCATCAGTTATAACAAATGTACCACTCTGTTGGGGGGAATATTAAAATTAGGGAGGCTATGCACATGTGGGGGTAGGTTTTACATGAGAAATCTCTGTACCTTGTCCTCAGTTTTGCTGTGAACCTAAGACTGACTGGTCTAAAAAGTAAAGTCAGTCTCTCTCTCTCTCTCTGGGCTGTCAGAGAAAATCCAGTCATAAATGCCTTTATTTTACATAGCTGGATACTTTCCAGACAGCCCGTGTGTGTGTGTGTGTGTGTGTGTGTGTGTGTGTGTGTGTGTAGAATATTCAGATCATCTCAAAATGTCATTTTTAAATTTTATTTATTTATTACAAAGGGAAAAAGAACCTTTACAATGAAAAAATACAGCAAACATTTTAATGAAACACTCAGACTTGGCATCATTAATAATGAGACATTGTATGTCTCCTGATGTGATGGAATGGGGATGACACAGCATTAGCTACATAATGCTGCCAAAATATTTTCAAAAATGTTTAACCTGAATTAAATTATGAGAAAATAATCAGGAAAATCCAGGTTGTGAAACATTTTACAAAACAAATGACCTGGACTCTTAAAAAAATGCCAATGTAATACAAGACAAGGGTGGGGAGAAGTGCAGATAAGAAGCGAGATGATGGGGAAAACTGTTCCAGATGAAAGGAAATTAGAATAACATGGTTAAAAAAATTGCAATGTAGCATCCTTGATTGGATCCTGGATGAAGAAAAAAATGTTTTAAGGACTTTATTGAGTTAATCGGAAATGTTTGATCATCTCAACTATGTATTTGGTGATATTGTATCAAAGTTAAATACCTGAAGTACCATAATTATATTGCTTATGTAGGAGAATATTCTTATTATTGATAGGTAAGTGGTAAAATATTTATGATTGGGGATCATGATGTCTACAATTTATTTTCAGATGGTACTCCCAACCCACCACACACAGAGTGAGAGAAAGCAAATGAGACAAAATGTTTAAAACTGGTGAATCGAGAAGGAAGGTACATGGATGATTATTATATTAGTCCTTCAATTTTCTAAATATTTGAAAAATTTCAAAATAACAAAATTAGGTATTATTCAGAGTAAGATACCTTAAACCAGGTGGTTTCAATAAATTATCAAGACACAATACTAGTATCCTGTCAAAAATATTGCAGTAATTCTGCAAGAGCATCCTGACAGGTATTCTATTACAAGCTGGGACCCCCAAAGGGGAAAGTGTAGCAAATGAATTAGTTAATGTCTGCTGAATGCTCAGTGCATACTTCTGTTATGGCTGGTTTGCAAATGCCTGGATTAGAGGGTTTAAGCAAATAAATAAATAAATAAATGAAGCTTTATGAGTTTAACCTGGTAATTTTATTGACAGCCCCAGCTGCTGAAGGCCTAACTCTAGTTCGACATTGGGGAAGCCTTACTGGCAACAATAGCTAGTGTACAATGTCCTATATGTGTCTGAAGGACGGGTTTCACACTTAGAGGGGGCCCCAATGAAACATACTTAGGAAAGAAAGGTAGCAAGAGAGAAATAGACAGTTAATCAGATTGAATAATCACACTTATCATAGACAATTATCATTTTAATACTTCAATTGTATTTTAATACAATATATTATTATAGGTTCTGAATAAAGGGAGTTTAAAGAGTTAGGTTGTTTATGCCTCTGCACTGAGAGAGTGTTTATTCTGAGACTCAGTTATATATAACCCTGAAAGGCTAGTTAAGAAAATAATGAAGGGAGTTCCCTGATGGTGCAGTGGCTTAAGGCTTCGGCGCTGGTGCTGTCAGCGCTGCGGCCTGGGTTCCATTCCCAGCCAGGGAGCTACCCACATACCAAAAAGAAAAAAAAAATAATGAAGAAATGTAAAATAAGTGAGTGCTTTCCACGTGGACAATTATAATCTTCTGTAATCAACTATCCTGCAAAAAAGTTTTATGACATTTGATGTAATCCATAGGAAAGATAAGTGTTATCTTATTTGTCTATAAGTCATCATGGGAAATCTGGCCAGGCCTGAGCAAGAGCAGACACTGGGTCGTAGGGAAAAGAGAATGGTCTATGTGCTTCTCCTGGTCTCTTCAATTTGTCCTTACCAAATCCATCGGCCTAAACCTTCTTGTAGATTTCTCTCTGCATGTCCAGGCTGTCTTTGTTCTGGGGGGATCTTGATGGTACAATGTGTTTGGTGGCTTGACCCTGCTCAGCCAAGTTGTAAATTGGAGACTTGAACTTCCACTCTTGGGCTCCCAGGTGCCACATCCACTATGGCAAACCTTGTAGGGCCCATGAGTCCTGGGTTCTAGTGTACCTGGAGAGAGTCTTGGGGAAGCAAAATGTTTTTACATATTTCTCTTCAAAGTGGTTCATTCATGTGAAAAACATATATTGCTTTTATTTTTTTAATTAACAAATAAGGTGTGCCATGGCATTTCTGATTCCCATCTGACACTACATTTGAGTTTCACCTTGGCCTTGAGCACCATTCACTCCAGACTCTGTGATAGAATGAGAATATGTGTTACTCAAATTTCTAAGGAATTTAAATTATAAAATATATTTAACTTAGAGTGGGTGATAAAGGTATATATGCTTCATGGAAAAATAATAGAGCTCTGTGAAGCAACCCTACCTTTAATTTTTTTTTATTATTTTGGGTAAACAGTTTTATTGAGGTATGATTGACATACAATAAACTGCATGTAATTAAAGTATATAATTTAGGGGAATCCACATGCTGGTGTGAAGTTAAATATCAAGACTTTGTTGAAGTTAATGAAATCCGTTGGGAAAACAATGTATGCTAGGGGAGAACCAGGACAGATTGTGATAATTTTATTGACTCTATTTACCACCCTCAAGTTATAATGATTGACTTCCTATGGAATACCAAAAGAAGAAAAAAAGAAGAAAAGGAAGACAAGAAGAAAAGAAAGCAAAAAAGAGGGAGATACAGGAATGTAATATCTGTGGATGTTTTGATGTTAATGAACCATGATCAATAGGGCACCATATTGCTTAGTCACAACTCAAGCATTTAACACCAAAACCTGAAAAAGTCCGGGAGTTGGAGCCAATGCTGGATGTAGAGACCACCTGCTATCACCTTTGACTCCTTTTCTTCATCTCTATAAGGATGGATACTTGGGATAAAATCCAGCTCTTCCACTCTGGTCCTTCAAGGACCAATATCAAAATAAATGCATGGAGAATCAGTCTGGTTTTCAGGAGAAAGGAGTTGTAAACAGCGTAACAGTATATAGCTGTAGAAACCAGCTTTAGCTAATTCCAACAGAAAGAGAATTTATTATTAGGAAATGCAGGTGGCCTTAAATGAAAAGATGATAAACCTCTCTCATTGTAAGATAAATGAAATTTAATACTGCACTAAGATATAATTTTTCACCCACCAGATTGGCAGAAATTCAGAAGTTAGACAATGTACTCTCACAGCAAGGCTGTGAGGAAGCGGGCACTCTCAGACATTGCTAGTAGGGGCACAAAATGATAAATCTCTATGGAGCGCAATTTGGCAATATTTATCAAAATTACAAATGCACTTATCTTTTGACCTAGCAATCCTGTTTCTGGGAATTTCTTCTAAAGGCATATGTACATACACAAGAAATGAAATATGCAGTGCTATGTACAATAGCAAAAATTTGAAAACAGGCCAAATGAACACTGGTTAAAATAATTTGTGGTGTAGCCACACAATGAAAATCTATGCCACTATGAAAGAGCATGAGACAGCTTTCTATGTACCCATATGGATATTTTGTTAAGTGAAAAGAAAGGTGCAAAAGAAAGCACATATGCATATAAACACATAGTATGTGTATAGTATGCTGCTGTTTGTGTAAGAAAAAGAAGTGGTAAGAATATTTATTTGTATAGTAGACTCTTCATTAACTGGAACTCAAGCAGCCAGCACTTTCAAGCAATCAGCAGAATGTTTTGCCCATTGCTTGAGATTTTGCTGGTTGCTTGAGAGTGCTGATTGCTTGAGTTCCAGTTAACAGAGTCTATTTGTATTTAGCCAGCGTCTATCCATTCCCGTGGGTGCCAGTTACCTAAGAGTCTACTGTATTTATTTTATATGTCTACAAGAAGACGTGCTGGAAGATACATAAAACTTTAAGTGTGGTTACCTACAAGTTAAAAAGGTCAACAGTAGAGGAGAGGGAAAGGGAGTGAAAGTTCTTGCATACCTTATTGCATTGCTTTGAATTTAGAACAATGTGGATGAATTTAGAACATTAAATAATGGAACTATGCTGTAATTTTCTAAAGGGCCTAAATAACCAGGCTTAGAGGTTACTCTTTGAAAACAACAGACCAAATCACTCTGCCAGCTCTGTGAAATAAGCCACGCTAGTACGTTATGGTGTGACTGTAGTGGTGACCACAATGACATACAGTTTCCAGAGGCACGAAAGTCATGGTTCTAGTGGCAGCTGCCCATGTCCAAGGCTCAGTGTCAAGGGTATGGGTAGTACATGCCATGTTTCCATGTCCAAACTAGTGTCTTCATTGTGTCACACAAATGTATGCCAGCGCCAAGATACTGACCACTTCAGTGTTTTAGTACTGCAGATGGTACTGAGGCTAAAGCCCCCAAGCTGGTTGTCTATAACAGCAAAGAGCTTCAACCATTTGCCCCACTGTGCACTACACATGGTATACTTTTCTATGTATGCTTTCCTTTGGAGAAGTTTGAGAAACAATGGATAATAGAACAAGTTTTAAAAAATACCCTCAGGGAGTTCCCCGATGGTGTAGTGGCTTAAGGCTTCGGCGCTGGTGCTGTCAGCGCTGCGGCCTGGGTTCGATTCCCAGCCAGAGAGCTACCCACATACCAAAAAGAAAACAAACAAACAAACAACCCCCCCGCCCCCCCCCCACTCCCACATTTCTGACAGGTGAGGTTATATCTCATTGTGGTTTTAATTTGCATTTCTCTGATGATTAGTGATGTTGAGCATCTTTTCATATGTCTGTTGGCCATGCATATGTCCTCTTTCGAGAAATGTTATTCAGGTCTTCTGCCCTTTTCTTAATCGAATTGTTTGTCTTTTTGATGTTAAGTTGGCTGAGTTCTTTGTATATTTTGGTATTTTGGATATTAACCCCTATCAGGTGTATCATTGGTGAATATCTTCTCCCATTCAGTAGATTGTCTTTCCATTTTGTTGCTGATTTCCTTTTAGTTTGATGCAGTCTCTTTGTTTGTTTGTTTGTTTTTTTGTTTGTTTCCCTTGCCTGAGGAGACATACCCAAATATATTACAAAGAGCAATGTCAGAGTTTATTGCCTATGTTTTCTGAGATTTGGGTGAAAAAGGTGAAGGAATTAAGAAGTACAAATTGGCTGTATAGTATGGTACAGTATCAGATATTTGCCAGACTTATCATGGTGATCACTTCTTCAGGTCTATAAATGTTGAATAACTATGGTGTACACCTGAAACTGATACAAAGTTGTATGTTAACTGTATTTTTTAATAAAATTTTTTAAAAAGTACAAATTGATAGTTACAAAATAGTCATGGGGATGTAAAGTACAATATGGGGAATATAGTCAATAATATTATAATAACTTTCTATGGTTCCAGGTGGGTACTAGACTTATCAGGGGGATCATTTCATAAGTTATATAAATGTCTAATCACTATGCTGTACACCAGAAATGAATATAATATTGAATGTCAACTATAATTGAAAAAATAAGATTCCCCCCCCAACTTGCCTCCAGTGAGAGTAATAAATCACAAGGATCAAAGCATTCAGATTTGTTAAATTTAAAGACATTTGTTTGTTCTAATGTGCTTGGAGTAGATTTGCTGCTATTGATGTTCAAGTACTTAATGTTCTGCACCAGGGTCTGTTTCCAAGGAAATGAAGGCTCCATTAAAACTGCTTTTCACAGAAGTGTTAGAGCGCTTACCTGAGGGTTCATGATTAATGGAAGTCTCCATCAGATATACAGGGGCACTTTAGGACAGGTGATACCTCTATATTCTCTCACAGGAACATATAGCAAAACTATGTTTTGAGGGAGGGGGAGAGCCAAAATAAGGTGCCTTGGAGTAGCATGTCTCTGTGTTCTTTAAGTTCCTTGACATAAAGAACTTGGGGTACCAGATGGGGTGGAGATAGGTGGGTATTTGACATGTAGGGGCAAATGGAAGATATCTAGCACAATTTCTAAAAATGTAGGTCAGTGTTAGGTGGGTGTGTAGGGATGGTCTAATTGTTATCAGGTAAATTCCCTCCCTTGCTTTATTTTTATTTATTTATTTATTTTTTGCAGCGGGGGTAGTTCCCTGGCTGGGAATCGAACCCAGGCTGCAGCATTGCGAGTGCCAAAGCCTAGCTACTACACCACCAGGGAACTCCCTCTTCCTTGCTTTAGAAGGCAAAATTTAACCAAAACCAGGAATCAAAAAATATTGGGGCCACGTAATATTGACCAGTCCTAGATTGTTATTCTTATTGCTTTATGGGTGTGCCAGCCAATTGTAAATAAGTTGAACTCATTCTTCCTTGTCTTCCCACCACAGATAGTACAATTATATATACTTGCAATTTTCCTATACAGTAACCATCTGAGTGAATTCACATCTCAATATTTCTGGTGTTTCTTCTCTTTTGTCCTTTGAAGACTTGGAGTAATAGCTTCATTAGTATGAAGCAAATTTGCTGTGTTTTATTTTATTTATTGTCAATAAACCATCATGCAAAAGAATGTAATCTAAGGGAAATTATTGATAGAATATTGTTGGAAATTTGTACTAAAGATAAAAATACAAAAACCAAAAATGCTCTTGCAATTGTGAGCAACTGCAGTGAGATGTAGTCTTCCATCGTTTTATTTTGCAAAATGTTAGTATTTGAATATTGGGAAGTGCTCAGCTTACATAAATGAATAGCACCCTTGGTGGTAGCTTCATTAGGGAACAAAAACACCATTTGAAATTGTTAGAGTCATTCCTTCCATATTTTGCTATACAGTAGTCCCTGCTTATCCCTGGTGATATGTCCAAGACCCCCAGTGGATGCCTAAAACTACAGATTGTATCATATGTAATATATATATATATACACACACACACACACACACACACACACACATATATGCACACACACACATACATACACACACATATATATTTATATATATATTTTTATACATATTTTCATATATTTTTATATATTTATATATATTTATCTACTTATATATTTATATATTTATACATTTTTATATATTTATATATTCATATATTTATATATTTATACATAATCACATATATAATTATATATATTTATATATATTTATATATTTATTTATGCATATTTATATATTTACATATATTCATATACATTTATATATTTTTATATATTTATATATTCACATATATTTATATATTTATATTTTATATATTTATATAGCTTTATATATTTATTTATATATTTATATATTTACATATTTTTATATATTTATGCATTTATATATTTTAATATATTTATTTATATATATTAATATATCAAAATATATTTATATATAATCTATTAATATATGTATACATTAATATATGTATATACGGATATATATTAATATATATTGATATATGTGTATATATGTATATATTGATATATTGATATATTGATATATTTTTTATATTTTTGTATTTTTATTTTTATATAGTTTTTATATATTTACTTATATATATTTTTATATATTCATATATATTTATTTTTATATATTTTTATATTTCTATATTTCTATATTTCTATATATTTTTATATATTTATATATATATTTTTATATATATTTTTATATATACATACATTTTCCCCCTTATACATACATACCTACAATAAAGTTTAACTTAAAGATGAGGCATAGTAAGAAACAACAGCAATAACTGATAATAAAATAGAACAAGCATAGCAATATACTGTCATAAAAGTAATGTAACTGTTCTCTTCCCCTCTGTCTTCTCTGATGATCTCTGATAACCAAGATGGCTATTGAGTGACTAATAGATGGGTACACAAAGTGGACACTCTGGACAATTCAGTCCCTCATGGGACAGAGTGGGACGGCGTGAGATTTCACCATACTACTCAGAATGGTGCACAATTTAAAACCTATAAATTGTTTATTTCTGGAATTTTTCATTTAATATTTTTGGTCTGTGGTTGACTACTGGTCACTAAAACTGTGGAAAGCAAAACTGGACGAGGGGGACTAATGTACTTGTAGCAGTAAGAAACTGAAACCCACTTTTGAAACTCAATTTTGGCATTATTAAATACATTTCTGATACAGACACATGGCTTCTTTCTATACAATGCTGATAATCATTGTTTTTTACTTTCATTTCTATTTCATTTATCTTCTAAAGACCTTAAAGGGATCAGATCAGGTTTCCAGCGTGAAGAATAGAATGGGCTGTCAAAATGAGAACTCTGGGAACATAGGGGAGCAGGGAGGTCAAGGGTAAAGAGTTGTGAAGATTGTCATTATAGGCTGCAGCTTAAGTGTGGGCAAGTCATAGGGACTCTTAAAACTTAGCTATCTATAAAATTACTCAAATATGCTAGAATTCATTGTTTTCTCACTGTCACTGGCTTGTTTCCAGTGTTAGGACAATAGGATTTTTATTCTTATTTTAGAAGGTGTGATTTCATATGGCATCCCTGGTATAGTTGGTGTTTACTCCCAAATTTTGATGATGATCTATTAAGACTTGTGTTTCTTGCTTTTTCTTTAGGGAGTAGATCCCTCCCTACTTTATGACTCTCTGCACTGTATAAGTCACAATTTAGTCGTTGACTGGTTAATTTGTTCATTAACAACAAACAGTGCTTAGATGGACCAAGTGGGAAGTCCACAATGGCTAAACTAACTGGATAATTGTAGATTCCACTTCCCTGGGGCTATTAGAAAGTGTCTCTCTTGTCGTTGGCGAGTGCTTGGCAGTCTTCAGCAGCCTGACCTCTGTACTGCCTTCACTGCTTACCTTTTGGCACACCACAGCCCTGTACACATGCCTGTTAACCTATCATAAACAAGCACAATTTGAGAAGAGTTATTTGGAAAAGGAGAATATGATTCTTTTCTTCCCAGATCTGTAATTTCTGATTCACTTTAAAGTTGGCAGGCTTTTAAAAAAATAATTTATCAACGAATATGTATTGAGCCGTGCAATTTGCCAGACACAAGAGGCTACGTCAGTGAACTTTCACACAAGGGCTCAGTTCTCATAAAACTTGCAACCTCAAGGAGACAGACTAAACAATGATAAAAAGAAACAATGCAATTCTAGTGATAACTACCGTGAGAACATGAAATAGTGATGTATTGGTGGAAGGCTACTTTAGGTTGAGTGGTCAGGGAAAGCCTCTTTCCTTTCTTAAGCTATGATTTATTGGATGCTTCCTTAGGCCTGGCCTAAGGGTTTTATTGATATTAACTAATTCGATGCACTTAGTAACTCCATGAGAAAATACGAGTGTCTCTTTTTGCAAATGAAGAAACTGAAGGAGCCATTTGAGACTGGCCCAGGACCACACAGATGATATATGGTAGAGCCAAATTTGAACCCAGGGATTTTTCACTCCAGCATCTGTGCCTTTCATTACTACAGATACAGTCTGCCTTAAACTGGAACCCGAAGGACCCAGAGAAGCCTGCCACATAAGGAGTTGGGAACAGCTGTGCTAGGAAGAGGGAGCAGCAGCAAGTACAAGTTATGAGCAGGAAGGAGGTTGTGGTATCCCAGGAGCAGACCAGAGACCACTGTAGCTGGGGCAGAGTGAATGCGGAAAGGGAGGGCGATCAGGGCTCTGACGCCAGACTGGAAAGGCCTCATTGTCCTTGGTGAGGAGTTAGGGTTAATTCTAAGGGAAGCCATTAAAGGGTTCTATGAGGGAAAGCAGTTCTGCCTTTAGACTAAGTAAGGTGGGGCCCTGTCCTGGGCTCCATGCTTTAGTGGGCCCCACATAAGTCACACACACATACCACACACACATGTGCATGTGCACACACGCACATCCATGCACAAACATGTACATACATGATACAGGTTCTTCAGGTTCTAGTTATTGGTTTTTGGTGAAAATAGTGATAACTTATATGATAAAATGTTTTATAATACGTCTGGAACAATAATAATTACCATATGCAACTCTATTAAATATTTGAATAATATGTAAAACTTGAGATTTATTTTTGAATCTAAATGTTGGTTTATAAGTTTTATTGACAATTCTAGTTGCTACTGTCTCATCTGGGAATGGTTTGTCCAAGTTGAAAGTAATTAAAACTAAGCTAGGAACTGCAATAACCCAAGAAAAGGGATCTAATTTGATATTACGTTAGTAGAACACAAATTATATAAAAATCTTGATTATAGCAATGTAATTATTGATTTTACTGAAATAAAGGCAAGAAAATAAATTGTATTCCATAGGTAGATAATAATTTATGAGCTATGTATAACTTTATTTTATTACTCATGCAAACTTTGCTGGAACATCACCAGAACACTCAGATGTGTGTAATAATAATTGAATTCAGTTATCTTTTCATCATATAAAAACTGTGCAGATATCTTTTGATTTTTGTTATAATATACATGAAGGTCATCCAGAAAAAATGCAGCCATTGTCAATATAATGAGAATGGCCAGATACTTTCTGGACAGCCCTCATGTACTTTTGAGTAGGAGGGTAGAATATATTTTATTTAAAAGGTTATTGGCTTTAGCCATCAATTTAAACATTTAAGGAAACAGCATGTGGCTTCCATTTGTCCCTCTGCCCAGGCCCTGAAAATGCACGGCGTGAACCTCCAGAAAAGTGACAAGATCTGATTCACATTTTTAAAGAATGACAAAAAACAGCAAAGCTATACTCATTTCTAAAAGTTATATTGTCTGATTTGTTTTTAAAAGATAAAAAAACACAGCAAAGCTCTATTTATTTCTGAAACACAAAATGAAAAATAAAAGGGTCTTTGGTCATTTATTTTTTTCTTGAAATTTCAGCTAAAAGAGAAGTTAGACATTTTAGGATGGGAAAGAAGAGATGAGTAGCTTGAATTAATCCTTGTCCCATACATTTCAAATATGGATTCTTGGGTGGTGTAAAACCCACATCAATCCTCTTAGGTTTCCTAGAACAGTGGTTGTTCGCTCTGCACCTTGATAATACTTGCAGGATTTTGTAGAGTTTTTAAAGCATACTTTTTTCTCACCCCAGAGATAAAAGTTAATTAGTCTGGGTGAGGCGTCTTGCTTTCTTAAAACTGGCCTCTTTTTCCTTATTGGGCATTTTCAGTGATTTTTCCTGTCTTTTCTTTTAGGTTTTTCTGGTAGATATCATCTCTTTATTTCCTTGGTAATTTTCTTTGTCTAATTGAATACAAAGGAAATAATTACCACTTTATTGGACTGTGATTGATGTTGCTTAGAAAAATAATAAAGTCACCTGAGTATGTACAAGTTAAAAATATAATTGACACCATCAGAAGCAAACTCAATGAGATTTCAGCCCATAATCTTTTGTACCCACCTCAGAGAGATGGCATATGATATGATGAAAAATATTATCAGGCCCAGTAAATACATAGTGTGTATATATATCAATCTACAAATCTAGATTCACATTGCTCGTGAGAGGCTGTTCACAGAATTCAGGGACTAAAATGTGGCCATTCATGCCAAGGTTCCTCTGAATATATTGCATGTTGGACTCAGGACCAAGTTCATTTCCAGGCTTTATAGCAGACTGAGTGGAGATGCTAGAATGGAGGGCAGAGGACCTGAACCCATAAATAAGGTGCAACATAGGGAATGTGGGGCTGTTTGGGAGGGGCTTTCATGACAGAGAATCATAAAACTGCTTAAGAGAGGCCTCTGCTAAAAAATATGACTGCTGTTAGTGTGGTCATTGCTCAGATTCCAGGCTGAGCAACAGCCTTTTATGATTTGAAGCAGTAAATTCCCTTTATTAACAAAAACAATAGGTGCTTTGAAAGGACAGAGTCAAGGAAGTTTCACAATACAAGAGGCCCTCTGGGTGAGGAATTCTCCCCTGGTCCCCAGGTTACTATTTCTGGGATAATGCTGATTTTTTATTTGTAGACCCTTACTAGCAGTTGACATTCTGCTTTTGGGTATTTTTACATTTCATTAAACCCTGACATTGTGTATTGCCTCTTCATGTATGTTAATTTTTTTTCTTAAAGTCTTTTTATCTCTATCACCATTATTGCAGTCCAAGCTTCCACCTCTCCTACCTGAATTGCTGTAACAGCCACCACCTGTTCTGGTCTTTGACCCCTCTAGTCCATTCTCTATATTCCACCATCATGATCTTTCTTAAGTCTAAATCTATTATGTAACTCCCCCACTTAAAAACCACAATTATTCCTCAGTACTTTTAGGATAAAATTTAAGTCCCCCAAAAGGGCTTACAGGGCACTTCATACCCATCCTCTGCCTACCTCTGCCACCTCCTGAGAAGTCTCACCTGATTGCTACTCTTTATACACATTATACCAGTTTCAAGATGTCCACTAACATCCTGCAGCAGAATTACCTTAAGATTCTTATTAAGAAATTTAGATCCCTCCATTACGTCCAAAACAAATTGGACAAGAAACCCTGGGAACTTTCAGGGGAAGTTTTCTAAGTGCCAATTTGAGAACCATTTTCTGGGCCATTGAAATTCCTGAAAAGAGATGAAATTCAAATCTCCTGTATTACAGTGGTTGAACTCTGCTTCATTAGCCAGTTCAGCCATCAGAAGATGACTTCGAAAGTCAGAGAGGTCTGAGTGGGCAGAGATATTACTTACTTTTTGTGACTGTTGTGTCTTACTTTACCACATTGAGAAATCTGAGAATCCTTTGAATGCACTTGAAAATCTTTTAAAACACAAACTATCTTATAGACTTAATTTGCAAAAACGTTTTAACTTAGACCTTCAGAGATCTAGGTAAACTACAGTGAAAAGAAAATGGAATTTAGAGTCAGATCTGAGTAAGGCTTGAATTTATCTTTACTAATATTTCAGAAGCAGGCATGTTATTTTAATCTCCTGATTAAATTATAGTTTCCTCATCTGTGAAATAGAACTAATAGTTCCATTGATTTAAATGACATGAAGGAATGTTTTATAAACTGTTAATTGCCATTACCCAAGTTGGTAGTTTTTCTGTCTCTATCTCTAGCTTTGATTGAAAAAAGAGGTTAGTAATAGACCCAGAAAAGGGATACTTAGAATTCAGAAGGTATTTTGAGGTAGATTTCAGTGACATCATGATATATCAAAACTTGTGGGATATAACTTAAAAGAAAATTTACAGAACTAAAATTGAAAATGTTTGTTTGTCAAAAGGAAACTTATTAAAATGAAAACCTAAGGCACAGACTGAGAAAAAGTATGTATAAAACATGTATCTGACAAAGGACTTATATCTACACTGCAAAAAGAACCACTACAACTGAATAGTGACATGATCCAATAAAAATTGGGAAATATTTGAACAAACACTTAACCAAAGAGATGTATAGATGATTAACAAGCTCATGAAAAGATGCTCAGCATCATTAGTTATTATGGAAATGCATTGAAACCACAATGTGAGACTATTCCATATTTAGTCATTAGAAAGGCTAAAATTACAAAGATTGAGCATATCAAGTGTTAATAAAGATGCATAAAAACCAGAACTCTTATTCACTGCTGATGGGATATAAAATAGTACAACCACTTTAGAAAACAGCTTGGTGTAGTGTGGGAACTCACCTGAAACTCCAGAGTTGGTACAAAGCTTATTTTCAGCTAAAGACATTTGGGATTCAATAGATACAAAAAGAAGCCTCTTAGAGCTTCCTTTATCTGGCTAAAAACAGACACTTCTGAGAAATAAGGATTGCCATAAATTTCCTTTTTGGGGACAGATTCTATTCACAGGAGAGAGACCAAGAATAAACCTACCTTAAGTCTTCTCTCTGGAGGACAATTCTAATAGCATCTGGAACACGTAGTGATAGAAAAATTTATAATCCCCTGAATAAAATGGGAATTCACGAGTCCACACTAATATAAGTAACTGAATAAATAGATACAAATTTAAAATTTGAAGATGCCAAGTTTCAAGGTACCTCCTCACAAAATACCTGCTAATTACATAGGCAAAGAGAGTAACCTCAGAGAGGCAAGTCCTGGCGGACACCAGCTTCATGACATGATCTAAGTGAACATCACCAGCATTAGCAGAAATTAAATGTGTGGCACTTGATGGGATGTGATGAAAAATATTTCTGCAATGTTTCTACCAAAGATGTATAACTTGAACCTAATCATGTGGAAACAAATTAATGATGCAAATTAAGGATCATTCTTTAAACAAACAAACAAACAAAACTGGCCTGGGATCTTCAAAAGTGTCAAGGTCATGAAAGTTAAAATAAGTCTGAGGAACCCTTGTAGACTGATAGAAGTAAGAAGACATGACAAACAAATGAAGCACATGACTCAGGATTAGATTTTTCTGCTATTAAGGACTTACTGGGGAAAATGGTGAAACTAAGAAGAAGTCTGCATATTAGAAAGCAGTAAAGTATTAATTTTAATTTCCTGGTTTTAAAAGGCACATTTTGGTTACATAGGCTAATTCCCTTGTCTGCAGGAAATGCACAATAGAGTATTCAGGGTCACGGGCATCATATTGGCAACTTATCCTTAAGTGGTTCAGAAAGAAAACCTCTTTGTACTATGCTTGCAACTTTCTATAAATTTAAGATTGTTCAAAATAAAAATTTGAAAACATTATATGAATAAATTATCTTGAAGAATGATGGTCTGGGTCAAGGAAAGTCCCGACACCAGATACCACACTTTTGCAGTAGATTATATAAAAAAGACAGTTGCTTCAACCAGACTAGTAGCAACAAAGATGGGAAGAAGTGGAGAAATTCTTGATAGGTTTGGGAGAGGCAACTGATGACAAGTGGATGATGAAAGAAATAATTCAAGGATGATTTCT
Source organism: Lyroderma lyra (assembly GCA_004026885.1). Lineage (NCBI taxonomy): Eukaryota > Metazoa > Chordata > Mammalia > Chiroptera > Megadermatidae > Lyroderma > Lyroderma lyra. The sequence continues at coordinate 70,000 of PVJL010004684.1, forward strand.
AGGTTTGGGGACTAAGCACCAGGGTGGTTAGTGATGACATTTTATGACATGGGAAAGAAACTGGTTTAGGAACGAAATGAAGGGCTCTGATCTACACATTTTAAGTTGGAGATGTCCATGAGTCAGCCAAGTGAAGGTGCTGAAAAGCAGTTGGAAATGAGTCTGGCACGTAAGGGAGACATGGAGATTTGGGGGTCACCAACACATACATGGTTTCAGCCATAGAACTGAATAAGATCAGTTTCAAACAGGGTTCTTGGTTGAAAACAACAGGGTCTCCTCAAATAGAGTAGTGCCAGTCCTCCAACTTTGTTCTTCTTAAATATTGTGTTGGCTGTTCTGGGTAATAGTACTTTTTTTTTTTTTCTTTAAAGCAGTAGGTTTTTCCCCAATTATACTCTCAACCTTGGCCATTTGGGACTTACTCTTTTCAAACAGAAATCGTTGCAGTTTGACAGAAGATAGCGAGGGAAGCTGTTTGTTTCTTACTTTTTTATTATTAATAAATCCACAGATCTGAATTTCCTGTGACCGGTGATCCTGAGAACATAGGACTCTTGGAAGGGCACCATGAAAAATCAGTTCTGTTGGTGATGCTGTCACCCTTTTCTTATTACTTAGAGACTTCAGTATTAAAGGGTATCTTTTAAAATTCTTCTGGAAAATATTTTATTTTCCCTATTCTTCTATTTTGCCTCCAAATGAAGCTATAGTTGTCCTGGGCTGACATCATAGATGTGTTTTACCACACTTGGTTGTAAAGGCCTCCAAGAGAAAATTATGTGATTTTATGTGTAGATCAGGCAATGGAAACAGATCAGCTGTTTAAATTCAAAAAGGCTGTTTTCATGAAACTGATAAAAGACAGAAAAGGGGACCATTTCTGTGATCCAGAAACATACTTTAGAAGACAGCCTTATTTTAACATTTTCGATAAGGTTCTTCCGAGTTGTAATCGGGGTCCCTTGTGTCCATTACTCACTTCTTGAGGCACTTTGGAAACTATTTATCTGTCCTTCATTCTGAAGTATTCTTAAGAAAAGTGACTGTTAGCTTTGTCCTATGTGATATTTACCTTTACTTATGTTGAGCTGGGTTTGACTTTTTGAATATGGACTTCACCAATCTACCTCTACCTAAAATATTCCCAGTTCACCCTTACAGTATGGACATAAGAAATACACCTTTTCTGCTGAATAACTCTTTCAGTCTCTCTTTATCCTTAAATATGACATCCTCTTTTTTTTTTCTTTTAAGAATCAATATTTCAAATATCAGGGATAAGTGCAGGTTCTGGAGTTAAATTTTTAGAGTTTAAACCCTGATCAAACTATTTAAAACTTATGTGATCTTGGGTAATACACTTGATCTCTCTAAGTCCCAGTTTTCTCATTTGCTAAAAGGTGATATTGTAAAAATTTAATAAAGTAGCTCTCAGAAAGTTTTTAACACAGAGCTGGCACATGGTATGTATTAAATATGATAACTGTCATTATCTTTATTATTATTCATTTTACTAATCTAAAACCATCCTCCTCAAAGACCAGGATTCTTACCCTGTAGTAGTTTGAGCTAAGTGTTAATTGGGCATTTTCTGAGCTTCATAGCATCTTCTAGAGACCTCTGCCACCATTCTTATCACGCAGTGTTATAGGCAGGGCTGGCCTGTGGCTGGCATGTCTATGTGCACTGGCCAACATCCCTTCTGACTGGGTGTCCATAGTGTGAGGGTAGTTAATATATTTTGAGTATCTCCCTGATTAGAAATATTACACATCTGTTTCCCCTGTTGGATTGAGCGCTCCCAAGGGCAGGGGTTATACCTTATTGATACTCAATGTCTAAGACCATGCTTGGTACACAGTAGACTCCAAGACTTCTTGTTGAACCAAAATAAATTGTGGTACCTTAAAGTACCATGATGAACTCAAGCTGTTATAGAAAAGCTGGCCACATTTTGGCTGGAATCAGTAAAAAAATGATATGGAGGAGCTGTGTCTAGGGAAGAAGGTGGCTATGAGCCCTCATCTCAAGTCAGGTCCGTATGAGAACCTCCAACCAGGTTCCTTATTAGCTTCTCTCTATAATCAGGGCATTCACTCTCAAACTATTGAAGGGTTACTTTGGGAGGGTTACTATTTAACTTCTTTTGGGTGTTTAGCAATGCAAATGAGTCATCAGCTGCTGCTTAATGACATTGGCTTATCCCATGTTCTCTTCTTGCTTCAATTTGCTACCTCCTCTTCCTCCCAGCCATTTCCAACATATGATTAAGGTTTGCGGACAGCAAATGGAATATTCCTTTTCCACACTCCTAGTATAGCTGGAAGATAACAGAGATTCCAAATGATTTTCAGAGGCTAAAGGAGGAAGGAATAATAAAAAAACATCCCAACTGTTCAACTGTTTGAGAAATTCTATATATAGTCTTTTCATACTGAGGGGGTTTATATGAGGTCTGACAATTAAGTCTGCAAACTTGCCACGGTGCACTTCTGTTGGCAGCACTGTACAAACAACTCGGTGAGGTGTCATAACCTTGGTGTATCTGTGTCTCACAGCTGTGTTCCTGTCGACGTGTGCCGGTGTCTTGCTGAGTGAAGTTTATTATTGTTGTTGCGTGTTTCTGTGTGTCATTGCAAGAATGTCGGAGCTTAAATTAGAGCAACAAACAAACATTAAATTTCTTGTTAAACTTGGCAGGAGTGGAAGTGAAATCAGTGACATGTTAGTCCAAGTTTATGGAGATAATGCCATGAAGAAAACCACAGTGTACAAGTGGATTAAATGTTTTTCTGAGGGGAGAGAAAGTGTCACTGATGAAGAGAGGTCTGGGAGGACAGTAATAAGCAGAACTGACGAAAACATTGCAAAAATTTATTGAATCATGTATCAAAATTGTCAGCTGACTGTGAGAAGCATTGCAGATCAAGTGAACATCAGTAGAGAAACAGTTAGGAAAATCTTAACTGAAAATCTTGGCATGAGAAAGGTGTGTGCACACATGGTCCCAAAGGAGCTCACTCCTGAACAAAAGCAAAGGAGAGTCACAGATTTCCAAGATCTTTTGGAGAGGCAAGATGATGTTTTGGGCCATGTTATCATTAGTGATGAAACAGGGGTATACCAATATGACCCTGAAAAAAGCATCAAAGTGCTCAATGGAAGTCAGCTAATTCTCCATGATTGAAATAGTTCCGTCAGTCCAAATCAAGAGTCAGAACAATGCTGCTAACCTTTTTTGATATCAGAGGGATTGTTCATTATGAATTTGTACTAACTGGACAAAAGTCAACCAAGTTTACTATTTAGAAGTGCTGAAAAGGCTGCATGAAGAAGTTGGATAGTTTCTAGGTCAGAAACTTCTCAGAGCAGTGGTTTTCACTTTGGGGATGTAGAGATAGTGCCTAAACCAAAATCCAGCCAGATGTATGAGAAGAATGACTATATAAAGTACCAATGAGGTATAGTAAAAGTTAATTCATGCCAGAAATGAAAATACAGACTCTGCTGGATCATAAAAATTAATAATAATGGGAATGTGAAGGCAGGCAGAGACATCTCTGAACCTCAGGACTCACTTTAAAAACCCTTACTACAATGCTAATGAGACCACCTAAGGTCAGATGAATAGGGTTAAAACTGTTTAGAGGCAGGTTGTAACCCAGAAAAATTCAGACTCATGCAAAATACAACAAAAATTGTGTGTGTGTGTGTGTGTGTGTGTGTGTGTGTAAGACACAGAGAAATGGAGAGAGAAAGAGACAGAAAAAAGCTGAAATATATTTCCTCAAGGCAATTTTTTTCTTCCTGGAGGAGGAGACTGCATGGATGGAAAGAAAATTGGATCAGGAATCTGGTGACTTGGGCTTTGGCCTGGACATGGTCTCCCTAAGCTTATTGCTTACCTACCTGAACCTTAGCTCCAAAAGCTGTGAGAGAGCTCGCAGGGTTATGGTGAGGTGATAACAGAGTTACAACTGCCTTGAAAGTAAACTTGATAAATAATGCAAGCTGTTATTGCTATTATTATAGATGTGTAATATTATAATTAATAATTAGCAAATGGCGATGCTGTTATCCTGCCCACAGCATCTTAGGCAGAACCGTATACACAAAGCTATTTCTATCATGGCTGAAGCACATGCCAAGTATCGTGCTGCTGGATCATAACAAAAGGTGTAATCATCTTACTAAGATTATACACCAGCAATTATCTCTCAAAATGAGATCGATAAGGGAATTAACTCAGCACTAAGTATAATATGTGAACATTTTAGAAAATAAACACTATAAGATGCCCTGTGATAAAAATTAGTTTTATTTTCTCCTTCCTTTTTTCTTTCTTCCGCCCTCTCTCTCTCCCTCCCTTCCTTCCTTCCATCTCACTGCAAACTCTTTAACTCACTTTCTCAAACAAATAATTGAGCACCATCTCTGTAGGACACTGTGCTGGGTTCTGGCAGGTCCACTAAATAAGTAGGACATGACCCTTGACCTCAAGGAGCATCCTGCCTACTCTGCAAAGTACTGAGGGTAGAGTAGCTGGTCTTAATGACTCACTTGTTCTACTGCAGTGGAATGGTAAGACTGAATCAGGGCCAGGGCGCCACTGGAATCATGACTTTGATTCTATGATTCTTTCCACTGTGAATACCATCCCTTTTCCTTATTACATAGCAAACTCCTTATAGATCAGATTAAGCATTTGCTGCCCTGAAAAGCCTTCCCTACTTGCCCAGAGTTAGCAACCCCCTTCTTTTTATTCCCACACTCCTTGGAGTCACACAGACCTGGGTTCAGATCTTGACCTTGCCCCTTACCAGCTACCTACCAGCTACTGTGAACAAGTCCCTTGGCCTTTGATCACAATTACATGAGCTGTAAAATGAAGCTAATATGTTCCCCTCGAAGTAGTGGCATTGTAAAGATTAAATGAGATAATATAATACCATATGTATAGAACAGTTGATCTTCAAAATATGGGTTCAATTTTCTGTTAAACATTTCTAAAGCATGATTCCCACATTACGATGGGTGTGCCTTGAAGGCAGACACCATACTTTCTGCTTGCATCTCTGAGGTTTGGCCTTAGAAAGTTCTCCATAAATATTTGATGAATAAATGAAGGAAAGAATGGATGAAAAGTGGTAGTTGTAGGCAAATAAAAGAGATGACAGAGGTAATTTATCAATATGTTCATGACTAATTTATAATTTTGTGAACTCATTAGCAGAGTGAGAATGACATGTAAGCAAGTAATTGGGTGTTAGAAAACATAAAACAATGTCTACAACCCAGCAGTGTTACTGATAAAGCCAATCGTCTTGAGAACTGTAATAAATTAGCTTCTAGTTGGATATCTCATGGACCTGAGAAGCTGCCAGAATATTTGGGTGAAGCAAGTAGTCTTTTAAAAACATGGCATATTGTCATGTCACCAGGTTGTTTCTCTCCTAATAACAGAATATTTTAGTATTTTGAGGTAATAGTACTCCTCTGATGTAATGAATTTATAATAGGTTAAGGTAAGTTATACAAATGTGATCATCATAATTACAGTGTCTTTGAGTTTATGATTTCCTCTATTAATTATTCCTCACTGGTTTAGCAGTGTAAAAGTTCAAAACATCAAAAATCATTCTGGTTTTATGTATCACCACCCCCTCTTGTTACCTTTCATAAATAAACAGTTCTTAAATGACTATACAGCAAGGTGAACATGTTCTCATCGTAAGAGGTAGCATCATAATTTCTGATAGGGAGGGAATTTTTGATTAGTAGACTATTTTGATAAATCACCTGGGGACAAAGTGAAGTCCAGAGAGCACAGGACATCAGGAACTAATGAAACAAGGGGCAGCAGAATGGGACAGAAATTTGAGGGCAGGAGGAGACTGGAGACTGGAGAGGGGGTGGGGAAGGACAGAGAGAGGAGGGCTGAGCAATAGGACAGGAGGCTTAAGCCCAAGCTGTACAAATTGCCCAGGGACTTCAAATTAAATTTCAAGTTGTTTCCACTACTGGACTGGAAACTGTATCTCCGGAAACCTTCAAAAAATCTTTCTGTAGAAATTATGAGCAACCCAAGTCCATTTCTGGGTTGATGCTGTCCCAAACAGGGCAATCATTAGCAGGAGATGAATGCCAGAGGGAGCCTTGAAGAAGTGCGCTTCGCTCCAGGGCCCCTTTTCCCCTCAAGATTTTACAGGAATCCGGTGGAGGCCTTTGTACTTCCTCTGGACAGATTAATTTTATCTAGATTTCAAAAGAAGGGAGAGTAAAGAAGTGGCTAAGAGTGTGAGTTCAAATCTCAGTTCCTCTATATCTCTATATTATCTCAGGCAAGTTACTTAGCTCTTACATATTTCAGCTGTAAAACGATGTAAATCAAAATAACAGCACCTACATCACAGGGTGGATTCAATTAGACAAGGCTGGTAAAGTACTTAGAACAGTGCCTGGCCCATAGGAAGTGTTTTCATAAATATTAGATACTAGCATAATTACTGTGTATACGAAAACGGTCTATTTCCACTGGGTTTCTGCTCAAAATTGCTCATTTGCTTAGGAGATTCAGACAGTGAAGCTTGCCATGACGTACACCTTCCAAAGCAAGGATGAGGGTGAATCTCAGTTCTTGGTAGAGACTGATTATTAATTATTTTCAGGATGACAACCCTCATGCCTTATATGCAGAAAATATCTTCCGTGTGTCAGAAGCTTTGACTGTGGCTCACCAACCTGTACTTCCCAACTTTTCAATGGTGACAGTAGTGTTTTGGAAATGTGCCAGGATCATCATATTAATGGTCCCTTATATTTATGTAACCTTTTAGAGTTTACAAAGTGCTATGCATATCAGTCTTGTGAGTAAGGTGCCCTTATCCTCATTTTGCAAATGAGAAACTGGCTTAGAAAGGCTGGTTATCAACATCAACAGATCCAAGGTGGCTGTAAATTAGAACCCCAGTACTTTGACTTCTTTTTCATTGATTTTTGAGAACATAGAGGGATGTTTTTTAAATATCTAATGTAGCTCTACTATCTGCAAACTTCTGCCCAGAGAGAGAAAAGCAGAAGAATTTAGTTTTGATTTATTTTGCATATCAAAGGAGTTAGGTTTTCTTATTTAAGATCAGCAGTTTATCTGCCCAAATTAAATGCAGACTTCTAGTGCTAATCTTATATATTTCCTTTACTTGAATTCCTTTGAAATTTGTGATGTGCTTCAGTCAATCAACTAATCTAATAAAAAGAAAACTATAGACCCCATCCTTGGAGAAATTCTAGCCTGGTCTCCTTTATAAACCAAAGACACCATTCCCTTGAACTTTCCATCTCCTCTCTTCTTACAGCTCAAAATATCACCCAGACCCTGGTGCCAGAGTTCATGCTTTCTATGAATTAAAAGGGAAATACCAGTGGTTGTTCCATTTACTCTAAATCTTCTGCTCCTCATTTTTATCTTGTTTATGAGATAATAAGCAAGACAACTTTAAACAGGTTCCTAAGATGTTATTTCCATACAATGGAGAATATGGCTACTTAAAGACCTAAGGATCATTGTGTGTGTGTGTGTGTGTATGTGTGTGTGTGTGTGTGTACACCTTTTCAGTGTTTCTCTCTTTAGGAATGTTGCTCTAATGTGTGCAGAATGAAAAAATCAGACACTAATAGAGTTTCGTGTTGTTTTTGTAGTTCTGCAGCTATAAAAGAAACATTTTCTAATTTTGACATTGCAAACTGATTTGCATAACCCTGCTTTACTATCCCAGCTGAAGGCGGAAGAGGAAAAGAGAATGACCCCTAAACAGAATGCTGTTCTGGCATCTCCTGATTTCAGCAGTACAGAAATGGTTTAATGCATGAGGATTCTCAGAATAAATTGTGTCTGTTCCCATCACTCTGAATATGTAATTAATGACAGCAAAGCCTTTTGAACAAAAATGGAAATACCTAGAAATGTCAATTAACAATGTATAGATTTGAAATGTGCTCTTGCAAACATTTCAAATCAAATGCTAAATGATGCCAAAGGTCTTCAACAGCAATTAGAGGAAAGAAACATCAAGTTAACCTTCATCATCTTCACTAATTAATATTTATTGGATGTCTAGACATCTTACTTGTCTTGATAAAGGAAAAAGAATCTGGAATTTTATGATAGTTGATAAAATATTTAGAGTTCAGTGACAAGGTAGAAAAGGGAATAAATGAACTAGTTGAATGTGATATGAACTACTTGAAGAATTCTGAAATTTATTGAGGAGATCTCATTAGCAAGATCCTGAATATATCTACTCATAACTAATAGGTTATGTTTCTAAAGTATCAATTTATTTCTTTAAGGAGAAATATAGTTAAACTATAGCAGGACTTTTGGCTTGTATTGAATTTTAGCAACTACCCTTCTCTCTACTTTCTCCAATTCAACTCAAGTCAATTCACTTTAATTATGTATATTAGGTGCCAAAGTCCAGTGCTAGACTTTTTCAGGGGATATAGAAATTAATAAAATAAGATCATTTAAAGGTCTAGTCATTAAGAGACTTGGGTTGCAAGGAGCCTGGCTCCTGCCAATAATCTCATGTGTAGTATTTTGAGCCCAACCATAAGCAATTATAAAGGCTTTACCTGACATACATCATGGGAGAGAGCTTCCTCGTCACACCAGGCTCTGTGCACAGCCAGTGCATTATAGTCTCTGAAGGGAGTTGTAGCCCCTGTGGCTGCTCATGGTCTCTGAATCTTTGCATTCCTGGCCTAAGCATCTTCAGTCCTAGTTCTTTTTCATGGGGAACTTAGGCTGAGGTCTTCCTCAAATGTTTCTGCTGAGGCCTACTTATGGCAGTGGGGAATGGAGGGGAAACTTAGAGAACGCTCTTCCCCACTCCGACTCAGTACTCAGTATTTTCATACTCCTCACTCTTGCCACCATTCCGCAGGGCCTAGTGTCAAAATTGCAGGACTCTTTTTGTTTGGGGCTCTCTGAACGGTGAGAAAATGACCACACCTCTCCTGCTTCACCCACTCTTGACCTGTTTGTCACGCCATGGGGAAGAACAGAACAGGGGGCAGTTGGTGCTCCCTTGGGCTTTAGCCTCTTGCTTTTACCATCATATAAGTGATTAAAGTCTTTTTCAATGTTACTTGCATTTTGGCTTATTGGTTTAATTGGCTACCTTGACACCTGGCGGTTAGCTGATTTCTTGACAGGTGCTAGTTCTGGTTTCACCACTTCCTAGCTGAGTAAGATTGGGCCAGTTACTGAACTTTCCCAACATTCAGTTTCTTACTATAAAATGGATGTAATACTGTTATAATATCTATTCCACAGGGTTGTTGGGAATATTATATGAAATATGCATGTTTAAATACGTATGGTTAAACTTTTAACACATATCAGCTATTGTTAATAGTATTGATAGAAATCTCACAACCTTCTGAGGAACAGTAATTTATTCAATGCACTTTCTGTGCCTGCTCTGCATCGGGCCCTTGCTCTAGAGAGATAAGATGCACTGTGTTCTCTTGGTTCTCAAAGAGGCTTGGAGGAAAGAGGGAAGACAGAGGTGCAGCCAACCACAGCTGAAAACAAGGCACGCACCAGGTGACATGGGAACTTAGGAGTAAGGCAGCTCATTGGTGATGATATTATTGGCTGAAAGAATACAATAACTGAAATGTAGACTACCTTGGAAACAACAATAAATAACCAATTTAGAATTTTACATAGAAGAAAACACCCACTTAAGGTAAAGTAATTGTTGATAAATATGTAGTTATTGTCATTTTATTATTCATAGTTTGGATTTTTTTTCATCTTAAGGAAGTCCCTCTGACATTCCTTGTAATACTGGTTTGGTGTTGATGAATGCCTTTAATTTTTTCTTGTCTGGGAAGTTCTTTATCAGTCCTTGGATTCTAAATGGTAGCTTTGTTGGGAAGAGTAATCTTGGTGGTAAATCTTTGCTTTTCATCAATTTGAATATTTTCTGCCAATCCCATTTGGCCTGCAAAGTTTCTGTTGAGAAATCAATTGATAGTCTTATTTTAACACAATCACTTTTAAAAAACTGTCCTTAAATTTTAGATCTAGAAATATGGCAATAGCACAATGTAACTCTCTTCCAAGATAAAAAATTTCACTCTAACTTTTCATCTGTACCTCAGTTTTTGTTGTATGGGTACCGAAATCAGCAACTTTTCTGTAGTCAAATGCTACTAGAACCATGTAAGAAATATTGCACATTCAATGTACTTTTTACTGATAATTTCTTCAGTAGGTTCTCAAAAACAACTACTTTCTCTTCAAGCAATCCTTTGACTGATAGCAAATTCTGTCCTGTTGGTATTTTTGTCTGCCAACTATAATATTATTCCTTTCTTTTGAATAAAGTTTTTAACATGTATTATAATAGTTCTTATTCCATCCTTTTTGAACACCTTGTATAAGTGTTCGAAAAGTTAGTCAAAATTTTTCTCATAGGTCCTGAAACTTGTCTTTAGCTAAAGAATTTTGAGAGTCGCCCACCATCTCCTGCTTATGGTTCAGTAATTCTGTTACATATTTTGGTACTATAAGTACTTTCTGAACACATAACAAAAGGTGTGAACAAAATATTGTTTGTGGTTCTTGAATCACACGTAGCCTTCACCATGTCTGTTCCATTTTCAATGTCAATCACATGATAATTTCTTTCCTCATTTTCTATTCAATAAATATTCTTCAATAAGATTCACTATGTTGTTGGCTCTGAAAGACCCAACATCTCTCAGCAAGCTAGTAAACAGAAAGAGGGTTGAATTTATCATTAATCCACCAGGCTGTCAAACTTTTAAAAAGACATCTGGTCATCTCTGCATGCCCAAATGTCTGATGTATGATTTACAAAAAGTAGTACATTTCATGATGTTGCTGCCTTTGTGTCCAAAGCAAATATAATTCAAAGAGGTTTTTAATAATTTTTTTCTAGAAAAAAGTTTTATTTAAATTTCATGTCTGTATCTCAAAAATCTTTTAACTATTGAAAATTGTACACAGGTTATAACAATCACTTTTACAATTCTTTTATTTAACTAGTTAGTCTTCATAAGCTCATAACGATAAGAAATCATCTTCTGAAAGGATTCGAATGAAGTCTGTTTTTCTAGACTTCTTATGTAAACAAAATGTGTTTTAGGTACCTAATTTTTCTCTAACATTTTATTTTCTTAAAAAATTTTATGTTTTAATCAAAGATTTTTTTTTATGTTGTTGAGTATGATAATTGAGCATTTTTATCCCTGTGAAATACTGAGGTGCCAAACGTAACATTCTGCTTTTAAAATCCTTCTTCATGAGATGTGAAGAAATCCCAAATAATCTGTTTTTATAAAATGCTCATGGCTTAAATTGAATTAAGTAACTAAAACTGAAATGCAAATCTTATAAATTATTTTGCTTAATGTGATAAATACTAGCATATAAATGACAAAAACTGGAGTAATGATGTAGCCTAACCATACTCTTCATTATTACTATGACTACGATTCTTACCGTTATTAGTAATATAATAGTAATGTTATTATAGTTATTTATATTTTATAAATATTTGTTAGTCCAAATATATATAATATTCCTAAATTTCTGTAGAGAACATACTCTGTCATCATTTGTATTAACTGTCAATCTATTTCCATAGGAAGCCATTTGGAAATACTTAATGTTTTTTTAAATTTCTTTTTTTACATAAAATTGGTAACTGTGCTACCACTATTAATTATTTTATTCTTATAACAATAAAGGGATACTTATACTTCAATCAATTGATAGAATTTTGGCATATGTAACACAATTAAATTTTTCCTGCAAAAAATTGTATTTGCCAATATTTGGCCATGATTTTTATATATTAACAATAAATTTGAAATTCATACATCCTTGAATTACTTAGTTTTCCTGACTACAAATGATGGTAACACATATGATCATGAGTTCGTTCATTGCACAAAGTTTAGAGATGCTTGCAATGTCTCTGAAGCAGGCTTCCAGCTATCTGGCCTTCAAGATGAAGACCAAGATGAAGCATATATCCAAGGGATGATGTCTAATATACCCTTATATATATATTTGCATTTATGTATTTATTATATGTCTATTTTCACCTCCAACTAGAATATAAGCTTTGTGAATGCAGAAAAAATTTTAATCACCACTGTATCTTTGGTGCCCCACCCAAAGTCAAGCACATAAAAGACACTCAATAAATATTTGCTGAATGGATGGATAAATGGGTGGATAGATGAATGAATGCTATGAAGCTTCCATAAAGAATAAAATCATCTACTCACATGGACATGGAATGATGTCTACGAATAGGTACAGCTGCATGCCTTTCATATAGACAGTCACTTTGCTTACCATAGTATCTTAAGGAGAGGTCTTAAAGTCTGTTATATAGGAGGACTTAATAAATATACATTAAATGAATGAATGAAACATTAATACAATAGCTTTCATATGGTTGCACTTTCTTCTTCGATTCTTTCAATCTTCAAAACCATTCTCTTCCATTTATTCATTTGTCCTTTTATTAATACATTCATGTAATCAATGTCAGTAGAATGGTATCTCTAACATGCAACCCTAATGACATTTTTCTGCCCCAAATTCCTTAATGACTCCCCATACCTCCAAGATAAATTTTAGCATCTGTAATAGGACCCATGACACTTTTCATGATCTCTACTCAGCAAACTTATGCAAACAATACCTCTTGTTACAGCCTGGTGCCTCTCTGCTCATGCCCTCCCTACTATGCCTTAAGTGCTACAAATACCAATTACCTGCAATGCCCTAAACATATCAATACCATGTTCCTTCACTGTTTCTGCCAAGAAACCTGCTATCACCCTTATCTTTGTCATGTAATGTGCCTTTCTCTGTCTGCATTTAAGATTTTGTCTTTATCATTGGTTTTGAGTAACTTGATTATCATATGCATTGGTTTTACTCTGTTCATATTTCTTGTTCTTAGATTTTGTTTATAAATTTTATTGAATTTGGAAAAATTTCAGCAATTATTACTTCAAATACTTTTGTGTTCCCCAACCTCCTAACCCCTTCTCTCCTTTGGGTCTATCCCAATTGCATGTATATTAGCCACTTGATGCGCTCCCAAAAATCATTGATTTTCTTTTCATTTAATATATGAAGGGTGCCAAAAAATGTATACACATGTTTTTAAATTCATTTTTATTGTTAGACTTATTGGGGTGACATCTGTTAGCAAGGATTACATAGGTTTCAGGCTTACAGTTCTACAGTGCATTGTCAACTTGATGTATAATAAGTTCACCACCTAATGTGAGTTCTCTTTCCATCACCTTATATTTAGCTTCCCCCGCTCCTCTCCCACCCCCTCCCCTTTCTCCCCTCCCTAACCCACTCGTCCCCAAATAAACATTAAACTATTGATTGTGTCCATGGGTTATTTGTTTGTTCATTTCTTTTTTTGTATACACATTTTAAGAAAGGATAAAGCTATATTAAAATTGTAATACTTAATATATACCAATAACAAAAGATGAACACAAGTTACATTTGACTTCTGCAATTACAAGAGGTGCTCCAAGTGGTTACCATCAATGTCCAGACACTTCTGCTTACGGCCAACTACTGCTTGGACAATATTGACCTAAGCGTTCACTTGTGTCTCTGTGCATGCCATTTCAATTTCTTCCCAAAGTACCACTAGTGTAGCTGGTTTTCAAGGGTACACCACATCCCATAAGGTCCCCCATAGGTAGAAGTCCAGGGGTGTTAAGTCAGGAGAATGTAGGAGAAACTTAAACAATGTTCTCGAATTTCAAATACCACTTCAAAATAGTCTTGTGTTCCTTGAATGACAACCATGCTTTCATGATTTTCTTTGACTGTCTTCCCTGTCTCATGGTGACACTAGCATTCATTTGGTTAATGCCATCTTTTGAGCCAACATCATACTACACATTGCTATCATAGTTCAATTCAACTTTGAAAAATAATATATAGATGACATCTTTTAAAATGTGATACATTTTTTTGCCCCCCCCCCCATTTTAATTTGGTTTCCCTTCAAATGGGTGTTTAAAATTGTTTTATGTTATATTTGGTGGGAGGGAGGCTGAGTTCTACAGTGATCTACATGGGAAGGACAAAAAACAGGAATGGGGTTCCAACGTTTTTCTTATCCCAGGCAGATCAGCTCTGGCCGTGAATGTATTTAAAACAATTAAAAAAGAGAGCCCTGGAGTTTCATCCACTCTTCTTAGCATAGGTTCATCACTCAAGAATGCCTTTTGCGGGGGGTCTCACTGTGCCCACTGCAAACTAAAATGTTTTTATTCATCCATATCCAGGAGCCTCACCAAGAGGCCATCTGGCAGGTAGCGACCTTTCCTTTTGGAATATTCTCAGGAGTTTTAACTCCCCTTAAAATTGGTGGCTCAAGTAGCTAGTTGTGTCTCAAGACAGCCATACACAGATCTTTTCTTCCAGGGTAGCCTGTTCAGTCTGATGATTTGAAAAGCCCTAATTTGCCTTTCAAGACACTGTTCTGAGACCTCCTGCTTTGTATCTCTACAGGTCTCAGCAGAAAATAGCTGTAGCTATGAAGGGTGTCACTGTGTTTGAGAAGGAAAGACACTCCCTACACCCTAGGTTTTCCTCAGTAGCAGAATGATCCTGTCATTTTAACTCATCATTTTGGAAATACATATCCCCACTTCTCCTCTCCCACAGGCGCTCAAGCTGGGAGCTCCTTTTTAACTATTTTACCCCATATCTACTTTACTTCTTCAGCAACTGTTGCTCATATTTAGGTTTGAGATACAATCTAATGTTAACTAGAATCTATTGATTTTTTTCCTTGTAAAAATAAGGCATTGCTTTTTATTTTCTAGCTCATAAGGGCATAGTACTGAACCCTGCACAGCCTAGAATCAGGCGCGTAAAGTCTTTTGTGCTCCTACAAAGGTGGGGAGACATATCTCCCCAACTCCTCTAATTAGTCCAAAGTATTTTTCCCTTATAGTGCTTTCAAGCTTCTTTTCCAGCTTTTGGGACAAATAATTGGGCTCCTAAAATAGTTTGGTAGCAAAATAACAATGATAATGCCCTCACATTTTTCATAAAATGTATTTTATAAGCAACTAATAAATGATTGAGGTAATTAATACATGCACGTGATACCAATTCCAAAAGTACAAAGGTGCTCCTAATGAAAGGCAGGTTTCCCTCCCAATCCTGTCCCTGCAACCATTGAGTTTTTCCTTTTGATGCAACCACAGTTACCAAGGGAAGCAGTTAAAAAATTTTTTTTCACAACCTTAGTTTTTCTGTTTAAAATTGGAGAAAGCCCTTTCCCTCTTAATGACAATTGCAGAAATGGTTTCTAGTTTAATTTCACAGTGTTCTTTATTTGTATTTGATATCCTATACTATCTTTAATGTTGCTATCTCTAATGTCCCTAGAGTTCAATATTACCCCTATTCTAGGATAATCCCTAAGAATTCCTTACTGAATTCCATACTGAAAGGTATTGAAAGTGTCTCTTTCTACCCAAAACGGACCATGAGAATTTCTTTCTGACTTCAGACCAATGGTCAGGCTTCCAGATTCAGCCCAAGCACAAATCAATTAAAGGCTAAAAAAAAAAAAAAAAAAGGATTTGAATTTTGAAAAGGAGCCCAATTTGAGTCTTGTTTTTAGTTATAAATGTTTGAAATATCTTCTTTCATACTAATGGTAGTTGTCGGACTGTTTTCACTCATATTAATTGAACTTACTGTGTCTTTTTGTCTAGGGACTCTATGGAATGGAGAATGTGGTTTATAACGTTTTGCAAAGGGTTGTTCTCACCAATATTGGTGTTTCTAAAGGTACAGGTATTCAGACCTTCCAATCTGCTCCCTATTTCCCTTGTTGTATTGAGACTGTTAAGGGAGAAAGTGATTGAAGAGAAGAGATGAGATTTGCTGCTCTGGAACTGCTATAATTTGTGCCGATGGCTGAAGTTAGGCCACTGGAATAGAGGGTTGAAATCCCTAAAGGAATTAGTGAGTGTGAAACAATAAAAAGTTCATGAAATGGGACTCTGGTTTCCAATCCATAGCCATCATGCAAGGAGCTTGGAAATTGTCACTTCTATGTTCAAAACAACAATAACAAAATGCTGAACAATCCGAAAATCAACAACTGTTATTAGATCCCTCAGAATATTGTGGTCACGAGGCAAACTGTTGTCTCCCAAATTGGAGAGCCAGATAGATGTGTACGGAGAGCCACAGTTTATTAGAGTAAGAAACCCATCAACAGAAACCTCTGCAGGAATTAACACCAGGGTGGAAAATAATGAAAGTGTAATTGGTGAATTGCTGAAGATTCAGTGTTGACAAATTTCAGCATTAAAAACTCCAGGAGGGTTTTTGGTTGGGGAGTGAGAGGGACACACTTTTGTGAGTTTTATCTTCATAGCTCTATCACATTCTCAAAGCAAGACAGGAGGAATTCCTTCAGCCTTCAGCAGGGGGAGTACCCATTTTGAAATATCCCTGAGCATTCTGGTCTTAACAAGGCCTGCCTCTCAGGGAACTATCTTACTAGAGCATAATAGACTGAGGTTTTATCAGAGCCTAGCCCACCTGGGGGAAGAGAAATACCCAATTCCAGCCCTTCATAACTTTGCTGTTTCACCTAAGGGAGGAAAAATCAAAACAAAACTGAGAAGCATTTGTAAGGTTTCAGCCTAGGGGCACAGGCTCTCTAAAAGGCTGAGACATAATGATCAGACTACAGAATGCTTTCTCTCCCCTCACACCTTTCCACCATATCAATAAGACTCTTGTATACTAATGAGATTACAATAAAAAGAATTCATGGTTTTAAGGTCTTATTTAAGAAATCTTTAAGGAAACCCAAAGATAACAGGGGCTACAAAAACAAGGACACCAGAGGAAATTTTAGCCTCTGGCACTGACAATTACAACAAACACTATACACAGTCCAACTCCTAGCCAGATAAACAAAACATCTCACAAAAGGCTTATTTACTAGCTTCTTTTGCCCAGTACATCATGTCTAACTTTCAACAGAAAATTACAAGGCCTACAAATGTACAACAAAACAACCACCACACACACACACACACACACACACACACACACACACACGCACGCACACACAGTGTGAAGAGACAAGAGCAAGCATCAGAATTAGCCTGAGATATGGCAGAGATTTTGAAATAATCAAACCTGTAATTTAAAACAACTATGATTAATATGCTAAGGGCTCTATGGAAAAAGTGGACAACATGCAAGAACAGGTGGGTAAAAATAATGTCCAGGGCTTTTCGTTGTACTTAGAGGAAGGGATAGGGAAAAGTATGTCTGTTTCATGTTGTTAGAAGTAGAACTCTTAACTGTAACTTAAAAAAAAGTTTATTCTGTTTCTCATCATTGTCTTTGTTTCCTCTGAGCTCCTGTGTTTATGTATTTATTTCTATTTCTTTCTTTAATATTAAAGACTTTCCTCAAAGGTGTGGTGATCCCTGGCTGTTCATTCATATTTAATATTGGTCTCTTTTAAATATGAGAGAAATTCTTTCTTTTCATCTTTCTTCAAGCTGCTCCTTCTACTCTCACAAATTCCCTAAATATTTAGATTTTTGCAAAACAAAATTCAAAGCATATTTCAGTAGTTTTGGTTTCCAACCCTACCACTCAGATCTTCTGAGACAGAAAGCAACCTCTTTGTTATTTGAGTGTAGGAGAAATAGGGGAAATGCAGGGAGAAGAAGGCTCATGGGAATTAATATCTCAAAATAGCATTCAATCACATTTTATTCAGTCACATTTATTCTGTTGGACAAGTAACTCCACTTCTCGTTGAAGACTCTTTCTCATGTTCCCAGCATCCAAGGAACCCACCCACCTTCTGCAAATGTTTCACTGGGGGTTTAGTAATTCTGTAGTAACTTTACTAAGCCTGTAGTAGGACGAGAGCCCAGCACAGTGTTGAACTCTTTGCTACCCTGTACCCCTAGATTTTCTCAGCCATCCCCTTCCTGCTTTATTTCCCTCAATGTTTGTACCAAGAGGTAATGCAACCCTCTGGAGAACCACACAGGGCCCAAGTTTGATGTATTTTGGAACCATGAGAGCCATCAGTTTTCTTCTAGGGAGAGCAGAGTCTTCTGAAGATAAGCAAAAGCTGGGGCATGAAGAGGGTAAAGGGCACTGTTTTTCTGGGAAAATAAAAAATGAACCGAGGAATGGGTGATGTGCAGACAATAGGGTTTGTTGGACAGACTGAAAAGGGGAAAGGTGGGAAGAGTTAGCACTGAGCTTGAGCAGGGTAAGACTAGGTTAAAGAAAGAAGAATTATCAATCTTTCATCTGATCCTTGAGGACGTGACCTCTGACCCCAGTCCAGGGAGCAAATGGCAGTGGGGTGGTCACGCTTGTAATTCAGCTATAGTTGGAAAAAATAGCATGCAAATGAGAGTTGGGAGGATGATGTTAAACCTTGTAATTATGTCATTTTGTGTCCCCCTTTCTTGAAGAATTATTCTGTTATCCTGTTTGACATTAGGGTTCAAAAAAGAAGTTAGTGTTTTCCCTATTATACTTTAAATGGAGACATTTAGTAAATTCACTGAATTTAGACAGTTAGTGAAGAATATTTTTGGTCTATGTATTGAGAAAAATGATCATTTCAATATTTTTACAGTTAAAATAAACACTTAATTCATCCTGAGCTGTTTAACCTGTCTTAATTTACAGATTATCCTCATGGCTGTTGAAAGATCATCCTCTCTGAGGGACTCTTACATATGGGGTGATCAGATTTCATGGTCTTGAGATATATCCACATCTGACCTCTAACCCATGGACAGAAAATTGGGCTCCTTAATTGAGTTTGACTACAGAGAAATAAAAGGGCTAACGAATACTAGCAAATGGTTAAGAAGGTAAAATGAAAATTTCTTGAGTCTACTCTAAATGCCTTTTTGACTAAAATATTTGATTACTTCTTATCTTTTTGATAGATTATGCAAATATTTTCTAGGTTCAGTTGATGTCTAGTTAATTTTTTTCTAGAATGGATCACAGGAAAGAAGATGTAATTGAAATAATATTTTTTTCTGTTCTTATAATTTATATAACTCTCCTTAGTAGCCCCAAGATTCTGAGTTTCCTTACTCTCTATCCCGGCTCTCTGGGTGCTGAGTCCTTTGCTTTGTACCCTGGCCCATGGCTCTTACCTCTGTTACAGCATAATTCTCATGCATTTTTATGTCAACAAAATATTTCTCTTCATTCTGTCTGAACAAGTCCTGTTCCCCACTCGGAATGCAGAAGGGAAGAAAGGAGGTGGATGATGGGGGAAGAAAACTCCTGTCTTGCCTGTCTAGAATATCTGGATTTTGTTTATTTTCTCCTGGGTCACATCCAGACAACCTAATGAAGAACCAGGTGCTGGCAGGTAGGAGAGGTTGTGGCAGGGGCAGAAAGAGGTGGACAGGAATTTTGTTCTTAGGGGCTTTGTTAGTTTGCCAGGGCTTCCATAACCAAATACCACAGAGTGTGGCTTAAACAACAGAAATTTATTTCTTCACAGTCCTGGAAGCTAGAAGTCCCAGATCAACACATTGGCACAATTGTTCATGATAAGGTCTCTTCCCTTGGCTTGTAGATGGCTGTCTTCTCAGTCTTCACAGGGGCTTTTCTCTGTGCACCCACATGTCTGTGTTCTTCTCTCTTATAAGGATAGTAGTCATATTAGATTAGGACCCACCCATATGACCTGGCGTTCCCATAATTAACTCTTTAGAGGCCCTCTTCCCCAATACAGTTACCTAGAGGCACTGGGAGTTAGCTCTTCCAATTTATAATTTGGAGGGACACAATTCAGCCCATAACAAGTGCTGAGGACGGGGGAGGATGAGGAGCTGGGAAAGCCATGCAGCTTCCTTTGTTGGTTAGAGGAGAGAAATCCATCTGTCTGGGACCTGGGGAAATTTTATAACCTTAAGTTATACTTCAACCTTTCTACCAGTACAATTTAAGAGTTTGGGGTTATAAAAATACTCCATATACCTTTAGAAAATATTTATGGAAGGAAGGGGAGAAGTAAATATATATGCATCAGAATGGCACCTCCTTAGAAGGAAAAGGAATGAGCTAATAGGCCAGTTAGGATGATATAGGTGAATTTATTTATTTATTTATTTTTTACAGTGCTTCAACTATTTTTTTCTCTGCTGTCCTTGAAACTGGAGATATTATTGGAGGACACAATAAGTATTATATCTTGGAGTTAAGGAGTATTATTTTAAATCAGTGGTTCTTCCTACTTTGGGAAATTGTTATTTAATTCCACTGGGAACCCCTGGAATTGGTATTTTCAAAAAATCTCCTGCAGTGATTCTAATGTGTAACTAGAGTGAAGAGCCAACAAGTAATGGTCCCTTTGTTTCTCTACTTCCAGCTTAGTAGAGCAGCTTGAGGCTCTCCAGAATCTGGAATGGGAGACAAATCCCTCCACCAGAACTCCCGCAAAGAGAGAAAGCCATGTACGTCCAGAGAAGTCCCACACTTTCTTTCCTTTGCGATAACCCAAGGCTAACTTTGGACTTGAGGGACATGAATTTGATCTTCAGATTGGTTAATAGTAAAGATAATTAGGATTTACAAACATAAAACATATTTTCTGTTGCTGTTAAATATGTCAGAATGGCTCCTTTCCCACTTAATACAGGTTTTGAGAGATGTTTTGGAGTTTATTTTGCTCGTCCCTTTGAGGTGGACATTCTCTCCTGTTTCGTTTCCAGACTGACCCCACCCTGGAAGAGAGAAGGATGGATGTGGGTGCCCCAGACATCTGGAGAAAAGATGACAAGAAACTCTTGTTCCCCACACGTTCCGTTTCTAGCTGGAGGGCATATTTCACCTTCCTCCCAAGGTTCAACTTAGAAGCCAGAGCTTTGCTGGGCCCTGTAGCCACTGAGACAGTGGGAAAAACAGACCCAAAAGGGCAGTAGAGTTTGTCGCAAGAACAGGAAGGAGGCAGAGAATTTTGTTTGGGAAAGAACAGGCCAGAAAACTCTGTGGTTTCTCCCCGTACAGTAGTACGTGGACCTTTAGTTTTAAAAGCTAGGGGTATTTTAGAAGCTTTTCTTGGGGGAGTGAGCCATAACCACAGCCTGAAATCTAACACAAATGACATGTTGCCATCAGGTATTGATTCTGAAGGAGTATAACATTATTTATTTTTATTATAAATAAGCAAGACAAGATACTCATTGATATTTGTAGAGGGTAGGCTGGACAAAGACATCTGGTTTCTTTCACATCTTTTCTCTAGAATAAGAACTTTCTTAACTGCAGAAAGTCAAATAAGCTTCTTTGTATCTTTTTCTTTCTACTTTTTTGCTTTTAAAAGTAATCTTTCTTTCACACCCATTTTCCCTTTTCCTTCATGTTTTTAAGACTGATAAGTTCTTCAAAATGTGTCAGTTTGAAAAGCAGTTGTTTATAATTCTGGGACTAAATTTTCACTTTGTAATTAAAAGGCCTGGTGTCTTGATAGTGACATATCCCTGATGATCCCCACCTGGGGCTCATCAGAGCCCATCATGTCACAGTCAGGAGCAGCAAAATCCTCTGCATTTGGGCAGAGGGAGCTTTGCACCAGGTAGCCTCTATCCCTGAGATGTCACACCCTGGAGGGCCAGAGAATTGGAGAACTGGGATCTTTGAAAGAGCTTGAGTGTGAAATGGTGCTTACACTTAACGTAGTTTTGAAATTCTAAAACATTCTGTAAGAATCCAACTCCTATTAAAATGTTTGAAATGGTCTTTTGATCTCTGAATATAGATGCTGAGACATTTTCCAGGTAAATATGTTGCTTATTTTGGGTTTGCTATTTTCTCCTGTTTCTGCTGTCACTGCCTGAAATATTCCTGAGTAGTTCCATTCCAGCCCAGCCTGGATAGTAGGATTTCCTCCTCATGTGAATTGGTTCAGCCTTTTTTGCCTCCAGGTTTATGGTGGGGAAATGCAGTGAAATTGTACTAATGCTGCCTGTCCCCTTAATCTAGCAAAGTAACTAATTTATTTTTATGTGGTCATTTTAATTTGGCCTAAAACCAAAACATTAAATATTCAGACATTTTTTTACCCTATCCCTCAATCTTATCCAAACTCTAGGCCTTTTGTTTCTTCCTTCCCTCTGTCCTATCACCTCCATGGTTACCATGATGAAAAGTTTGCATTTAGTACTGGTTAATGAAAAAAAAAAAAAAAAAAAAAAAAAAAGAAGTGTTTTAACATTTTGACTTAGCTAATTGGGCAGTGCCAAATTATTTGCACTAAGTGTCCTGTTTCTATCCTTGCTACAAACTTCAGTACCCACCAGGGTTTGCACAGGGAGATCTATCTGCCTCCTCTAAGGATTGTTGCCAGAGTTAGTGTGTCTGAGATGCTCAGTGACAACTGGATTAGCAGCTGCTCGCATGAGCACAGCGCTCTTTGAGCATCAAAATGTCAGGAACAAGAAATGTCAGTGGGTGAGAGAAATCTTGATTTTTGAAGAGATAAGAATGGAGTACACATCAGGAGTAGTGGTGGGGGGTGATAATAAGAGGAGTTTGGACTATTCTTTTTCCCCATCCTCATTATTCCTGTCAATTTTATTGAACATGGTCCATACTATGGGAAAGAAATTCTGTGTTTCTTTATTGGTGACATACCTCTGATCTTGGACAGAAAAGGGACCACAAGAGTTGACCATTCATGGACCACATTTATGTTCTGGATCTTTTTTTTTTTTAAAGCATGCAGTTTGTAAAACTCCTTTTGCTATTTTGGGGAATAATCAGGGAAGAAAGTGTTGAAGGGTATCTCTGTTTTTTCTCACAGGTGGGAAATCCTAAAAAAGTGGAGGCTGGGCTACTGAGTGTGACATTTTGACCTTGAAAAGTTAGGGCTCAGGTTTTTTTTTCCTCCTTGTTTGTTCTTCAAATTAGAACAGTAAATAAGTAAAAACAGATAAGCAAAAGTACCTTTGCTTTTCATAAGGAAATTTATTATTTCAAGTGCTTCATAATGAAAAGTCTAAATAAACTCCTGGTACTGTTGTTGCTGATTCTCCTCTTTCTAGACATTCAGGGTAAAGAGTACATCCTGGGGCCCTTCATCATTTTTGAGCCATGGAAGAGAGTCTTCCTTCAGGGACAGCTTTCCTGCTTCTGTGTTCAGAGTAAATCCCATCTGTGACATAGCCTGACCCCTGACCCTTGGATAAAGAAATGGGCATTTAATAGAACCACACATAGAATAATGAAAGGGCTTATGTAAGTTCAAGATCACGAAAGAAAATAAAAATTTAGTAGGAGGTAGTTCTGTCCTTTCCCTAAAACTCCTAAGTGAGATTTTCCCTATCTTAAAGAGTAGAAGGAAGTTAAAACATTTATGGATCATAGGCAGGAGTTCTCAGATTATAAAACATGAATTTAAAATCATTATCCAATATATTTGTTTGCAACATTTCTATCTTTCAGTCTTTTTCTTCTTGCCCATCACAGAAATGATTCTTGTATGAATTCCAACTTGGGTGAGATTTAATATTAGATCAGTGATATATGCACAGGGGACCACCAAAGTAAGGAATCAAGTGCATTCTAGTTCTTTTTTTTTTTTTTTAATAAGTTACTTTTATTTATTTATTTTTTATGTGGGTAGTTCCCTGACTGGGAATCGAATCCAGGCCACAGCATTGACAGCGCCAAAGCCTTAGCCACTACACCACCAGGGAACTCCGCATTCTAGTTCTTTATTCTGGATTTTCATAGTGAGACATTTCTTTTCTCTAAAAGCACTTATTATGGTTTAAAAAATTGAAGAACTGAAACATGCTCAACAACAACATTTGTTGTTTCTCCTGGGAAATTGTCCTCGCTGAGAGCCCCCCCTGAATATAGGTCTGTGTTAGAACCCTAGCTACCTATAGTGGGTACAGTGCAGTGTGAATGCAGAAGCACCAGTGGCAGGAGATATTCTGTTCTTTATTCTGGGGATCGGAGGGGTGACCCTAGGGTTTTTCTTGTTTCAGGACATAGAATTTCATTCCCATGGTCTAGGAAGAGTTGTGGCTTAGCAAGGAAGGGGGAATGTATTCTATTTCTCGTGCCCCTTCTATCTTGGCAGGATAGCCAGATGTCAACCTGGGCAAAAGGTCAGTAGCACACCAGGTTTCTGAAGGTGAAAATCATGTAGCACACTGAATGGGCTGAACTCAGGTCCAGTCAAGCAACAAGTACTATAAACCCCCTGGAGGATGTAGGTTTATTTCTAAAGTTATATGAGGGCTGTCTGGAAAAACTCCAGCCATAAATGCTTCTATTACATGGCTGGATACTTTCCAAACAGCCCTCGTATATAAATTTTATATATATATATACACACACACACACACACACACACACACACACATACACACACACACATATATGTATGTATGTGTGTATATATATATATATATATATATATATATGAAATATCTTTTAACCTCAAAATGCAAATATACTTTTATTTCTCTCCATTATCTTTCTAAAGTAAAATGATTTTCATTGGAAAAGATAAATAAGTATGTATATATTTAGAAATTTATCCATACACATAAGTAGGAGAAAAGTTTTATAAATGAGATATTTAGTAATGCCTAAGTTAACTCTCCATGTACCATTTCTTGTAACTTTTCCTTGGTTCTCTGCTCCTAGATCTGTGCAATCCCTTGTTACATAGAAATCCTTTCACTACAGTTCCTGCTCCCCATCATCAGGATTATTACCTGAAGGCTTCCTTCATGATGCACCAAACTCTGACCTCTGACCCGCGAACAGAAAATTGAACTTCTTGATGTGATTTCTGTATACATTATTCATTGGACAACCTAACCCTTAAATTTTTGTATAGGAGCCACACTTATATGCCTTCTTGTGTATAATACATTTTAAGTAGACTTCTTTTCTTCATTCTATTTTGTTTTCTTTTATATAGTCTATTTACTTTTTTTCTTTTTCAATGACTCTGTCTTAAATGATCTGAGTCTAATGGCCTCAGAGCTTAAATCTTAACTCAGTGTCTGATGAATGTCTATTTTCCCAGCTTCCTGGGCTATATGTGATGAATTTTAGATGAAGAAGTACAGAAGAGAGGGTTAATATCTGTGTTAGTCTTGTTTCTCTCCAGAATCTATGAAAAGAACCCAAGAAGCAAATTCTGTGCAGAGTCATTTCTAAGAATACCAGAATAAAAAGCAAGTGAAAGAAATTTGTGTAAAGAAAGGGATGAATGAGAGGGGGATATATTGAGGAAAATTTTAAGGCAGGGAGGTTGGGGACATTGGTGAGCGATAGGAATATACTCCAATGAACCTTACCCTTAGGGTGGGGATAAATGAGACAATTCAGGAAGGAATGATCTTTAGGAAGTGCATTGACTGAGAATGTCACTGGAGTACACCAATTGGAGAGATAGGTGTGAAGGAGACTCAGCTATTACCATGTGGGTAGGGCCTATGGTTGTGAGACTGTTGGGTGATTAAGTGTAGGCTTTCCAAAGGCATCTGTCAGCTGGAATAGCTGTTGTTAGGAATGCTTGGACAGGCTTCAGAGAATACTTCAAGTAGCAGTGAACACATATAGGACCCAGATCTTGGCTTCTAAATATCATTCTCCACTAAAAGAATCCAGGACTCCTTTGAGAATTGTCTGACTCCAGTCTGGGACAGAAAAAATACAATGTGAACTTGAAACATTTTTTGTGCCATAAAGCATTGAAGTGCTCCAAGAATGAAGGGAGCATGTGCAAAGGTCACAAAAGCCAACTTGAAGGGGCTTCTGCTGGCCAAATCTGGGACAATTTGAGCATCATAATAATGACTGCTAGTAAAGGAACATAACCCAAATAATAAAATAAAAATCCTGAGTCCATACTGATATAAACAAGCAAGCAAACAGAGGAGAAGAGAATGTTCTTCCTTATTGTAGAATACTAACTAATAGACAGAAGGACTGATAGAGTTAAAAAAAAATCACCATTTGGCAGTCACTATATGAGTGTTAATAACTGTTTCAGGCAAAAATCATCAGCAATACCTAAAACCAGATGGTGAAAATATAATGAAAAACAAGATACTTGCATAGTCTCAAAATATCTACCCACAATATACTTATTAATTTCAGAGAAAAAAATAGTATCTTTACAGTAGAGAAACCTGCCAGAAATCATCTTAACTGTGTGATCAAAGTTAACATTACCAGTAATTGGAAACATACATATTATATACCTGCTGAGAAGCACATAACATTATTTATCTGATATTCCTGACCAAAATACAGAACCTGAATTTAATCATATGGGAATATCAGATGAACATGAATTAAGGAACAGTCTACAAAATAACTAGCTTAACCTCTTCCAAATATCAAGGTCATGAAAGACAAAAATGAATGAATTGTTCTAGATTAAAAAAGACCAGAGACATGACAACCAATTATAATTTGTGATACTGGATTTACTCCTGGACCATTTAAAGCACATTAGTGGGATAGTTGGCAAACGTTGCATAAGACCTACATATAAATTAGATAATGATATTGGTATTACTAGTGGTAATAACATTGCATTGATGTTAATTTCCTGATTTTGGTAACTGCACTGTGATGTCCTTATTTTGGGGAGCTACAACTGTAATATTTAAAGGTAAAGGGGTATGCTGTCTAAAACTTACTTTTAAGTGTTTCAGAAGACATTGTATTCATCTATCAATGGATATAAAAGAATGATAAAGTAAATGTGATAAAATGATAATATTTGAGGAATCTTGGTGTTGTATACTAAAAAGATTAAAGAAGGGCAGTTTTAAGAGAGTGTGTCAGTTCTGAAGCTACAGGCAATACTGCTGTGCATGAGGTGTGGCAGGAGATTTCAGGGACAAAAGGAGACAAGGTTAGGCTTTTAAGCCAGGACCGCCCCCCTCAACCCCCAATGGGGAAGATTACATTGCTTTCATAATAATAAAAACTAAATGATTAAAAAATAGTATAAAATTTATTTTCGAGTTTAACAACAAAAAAAGATTATCAGGCTTAACAATGCGAATTATAGATGAAAATGGTTTCAAAATGTAGAAACAGTTTGAAGGCATATATTGGTTATAAATGAGCTGCAACTAGTAATAATGTCCAGATGTACCTATCTCCTTACTGTTATTAGGATGATGTCGGGTCTGTTGAGTCAGACAGAGATGAGAAATGTGCAGAACTCAATCAGATGTCGTTTAAATATCTATAAGATTTGTGGTGGGAACCCACAGCAAGATATGAAAAGTATTCAGAGTGGAACTAGGCAGTTAATGGATTAGCTAAATCTAATCAAGTGAGAAAATAATTTTGGTGGGGTTTGCAGACTCATATCAGAATGAAGAAACAGAAAATGAATAATTTGAATTCATGGGACCACAAAACGAACCTATTTGACAGGCATGGGCTTAGATTCTGCCTTGGCAGAGTGGCTTTTGAAAAGGTTCCCCTGGCCTATTAGTGTCCTGGTGTCCTGTGGAGAGTCATTCCTGGACAAAGCCTTTGGACAACAAGCAACCTCACTGGGCCAAGACAGTCACCACTAGGCACTTGAGATGACAAACTCCAACTTGCTTTCTTTAGTATAAAAAATTCATTTCATGCAGGGGAAGTGTAGATTAATCTTAGAGATAATGACATAAACCTATATTATTATTATTTATTATATATGTTAACTACAATAAGTGCACGTTTAGATTTAAAGAGGATCGAATGTATTATAAACGCATCAGTCTTGTGATTCCAATTTAAAATACGTAATTAAGTAGCTGATTTAAGCTTATGATTTTTAAGTTAAAATGCATAGAATATTTTACTGTTTGTAAATAGTACTGACTGTTTAAAAGAGCTTAGAATTCACTATACTTTAAATTCAATATATTGAATTTAGTTGAATTTTTAAATGCTTGGGAAAGTTTTCCTTACAGTGGCATTCAAAAGATGGTTTTCAATAGACAATTTTATTAATTATGTAAATGTAGTAAAAATGTTTAAGAGAGGTTAACTTTATTAAAAGAAAAACCCAAAAAATTGAGTTGATAAAAAATTAATCAAATATTTGATTTTACTTTATGAGAGTAATTGTTAAATTAACTATTTTATTGTTAAATTTCATTTGTTTTTCCAGTTTTACTGAGATACAACTGACATGTATCATTGTATTAGTTTAAGATGTACAACATAATGATTTAAATTTTATATATAGTGAAATGATTATCATAATCTGTTTAGTTAACTTCACATAGTTACAATTACCTTGTGATGAGATCTTTTAAGATCTATCTTGGCAACTTTCAAATATATAATACAGTACTGTTGACTATAGTCACCATGCTGCTCATCACATCCCCAGAATTTATTTATTTTATAACTGACAGTTTGTACCTTTTGACCACCTTCATCCATTTCCCTCACCCTCCCACCTTCACCTCTGGCAACCACTAATCTGTTCTCTCATTCCATGAGACTACATTTTTTAAATAAAAAAAAATTTTTTATTGTTAGACTTATTGGTGTGACATTGATTAGTAAGAATTGCATAGGTTCCAGGTGTACAATTCTACAGTGCATCATCTATGTGTTGTGTTATGTGTTCATCACCCAGAGTGAGTTTTCTCTCCATCACCATATATCTGGCTCCCCCTCCCTCCTCTCCTACTCCATCCCTCTTCTCCCCACCCTGCCTGCCCTCCTAGATAATTATAAATTATTGACTATGTCCATGAGTTTGTTGTTGTTGTTTGTTTGTTTTTTCTTTATTGCTTTCAGTTTTATATTCCACGTATGAGTGAAGTCATTTGGTTCTTGGTTTTTTTCTGTCTGGCTTATTTCACTTAGCATGATGTTCTTGAGGTCCATTCATTTTGTCACAAATGACAGTATTTTATCTTTTCTTATAGCTGAGTAATATTCCATTGTATATTTGTACCACAGCTTCTTTATCCAGTCATCTATTGAAAGGCACTTCAGTTATTTCCATGTCTTGGCCACCATGAATAGTGCTGTGATGAATATTGGGGTGGATAAGTCTTTGCGGACAAAGGTTTTCAAAATTTTGGAGTAAATACCCAGAAAGGGAATTGCTGGGCCATGTGGTAACTCCATTCCCAAATTTCTGAGGAACCTTCACATCATCTTCCACAGTGGTTATACCAGTTTGCACTCCCACCAGCAGTGTACCAGAGTTCCTTTTTCTCCACACCCTCTCCAGCACTTGTTATTCCTTGTCTTGTTGATAACAGCCATTCTCACAGGTGTGAGGTGGTATCTCCTTGTGGTTTTGATTTGCATTTCCCTGATAGCTAATGAGATTGATCATTTTTTTATATGTCTGTTGGCTATTTGTATGTCTTCATGGGAGAAGTGTCTATTTAGGTCCTTTGACTACTTTTTAATTGGGTTGTTTTTTTGTTGTTGAGTTGTACTAGTTATTTATATAGTTTAGATATTAGACCCTTATCAAATGTGTTGTTTGCAAATATTTTCTCCCATTCAGTTGGCTGTCTCTTTGCTTTGTTGATGGTTTTTTTTTTGCTGTGCAGAAGCTTTTTAGTTTGATATAGTCCCATTCATTTATTTTTGCTTTTACTTCCCTTGACTTACAGGTCAGGTTCATTAAGTCCTTCTTGAGCCCGAGATCTCTAAGTTTAGTACCAATGTTTTCTTCTATACAGTTTATTGTTGCAGGTCTTATATGAAGGTCTTTAATCTATTTTAAGTTACTTTTAGTATATGGTGACAGTTCACAGCTCAGATTCATTTTTTGCATATGTTTTTCCAGTTTTCCCAGCAACATCTACTGAAGAGACTTTCTTTTCCATATTGCATATTTTCACTCCTTTATCAAAAATTATTTGTCCATATATTTGTGGATTTATTTCTGGGTTTTTGATTCTGTTCCATTGGTCTGTATGTCTGTTTTTCTGCCAATACCAAGCTGTTTTAATTATTGATGCTTTGTAGTATAAATTGAAATCAGGGAGTGTCATACCTCCAGCCTTATTCTTTTTATGTAGTATTGCTTTGGCAGTTCGAGGTCTTTTATGGTTCCATTCCAATCTAATAATTTTTAAAAAATTTATCTCAAGGTCCATCCATTTACATTTATATTAATATATTTATATTATAGATATTTATAAATAGAATAAAATGTGTAAATTGAAATTAAAAGCTGAAGGAAAACTATAATATATTTTGACTTGGTAACATTAATAAACTGAATATTAATTAGAAAGAAATCATGGATTGAAGTAGCAACTCCAAAAAACACATTAATACTTACAATAAATCTCATACAGATATATTTGAGAAAACTTATCTTTGAAATGTAAAGTAAAATTATAAATAAAACACTAACATTAGTGAACTAAAACACCCACTAGCATATTTAAAGATGTACGTTGTGTGCCAAATGCTCTAATGAAATTTGTTATTGGTGAAACAAGTTATACAACACATGGAAATGTACATAAACATATCTTTGCATCTCCAAACCTAGGTTTTATCTCTAAGTAGTTAAATCATTGAAATAAAAAATGAATAAATAAGATTATAAAACAGACATAATATGCATCATTATCATTCAGAAATGTAGAATTCTGGCATAAACTATATGGAAATCAAGAAAATGGATTCCAGGTAAGTCCAAAATCCTACATCAAATTAATATAAAACATCTGGGGGAAAATGATATTTTGGCAATGAAGTCATTACTTTTACATGAAATAACAAAACACAACCCTAAGGTAAAATTTATGTACTGTTGAGCATGGACTTTAAAAAGGAAAATAAAAAGGATAAGAATCAAGAAAACATTAACAACTCTTGAGTAAGACTACATCTAAAATCAGGATAGAAGTAAATTCCTTTAAAATGAATACAAAATATCTGAGTGTATTAGTTAGGAGGTAGATTAAGCTGTGTGTAAAAAGACCCAAAATTATATCTGATTGACGTACAGTCCAGAGGTAAGGGGACCAGGCCTGATACAGCAGCTGTGCTCTATTAGATTCTCCAAAAACCTGGGCTCCTCCCATTTGTTGTTTCTTTACCTCTGGTTATTGTTCCCATCTACATGATTCAAGTTGTTTTGCCACCAAATCCACATTCTAAGCAGTGGGTTAGAGAAGGGCAGAAAGTGATGTCCCTCCTTTTAAGGACACAACCTAGAAGAGGTACACATTACTTACACTCACATCCCATTGGCCAGAAATTAGTTACTTGGCTATACCCAACTGGGTGAAAGGCTAGGAAATGCAGTTTTTATTCTAGTAGCCATGTGGCCAGCTAAAATTCTATCGCAATGGAAGAAGCAGTGTCTGTGACAGTGAGTGATCTGAGCTTGAAAAGTGAAGGGAAAACATACTTGAAGAGAATAAGGTGCTTGTACATTTCTGTCAAGACCATTGGATTCCAAATCATGTTGCCAATTTCCCAGGTTAGTGCCCTAGATTGGGGGGTGGGGGGTGAAAAGGGGATTTCTGAGAATTTTAGGATAATACACAGGCTCTTCGACACAGAATTGATTGTGATTTGGCTAAGAAGTGTCATCTATTATGAGGATTAATTTTAGAAATTTGGAACCATCTCTATGTTAATGCCTAACTTTTTGAGAGAAAAACTGCTGCACCCATGGGCAGCAAAATTGGGGTACAGTGTCAACTTTGGGAATGGTTCAGAGGTAGGGAGGAGAGGAAGAAGTAGTAGATGGGGGACTTTATTTTATTAGAACCTTGTGAGTGAGACTGATAGGGAATAAGTGTGTAAGACAGCTAGTGGTTTAGCGATTTGTTGTTGCTGAGGCTCACAGAGTTGAGTGCAGCCTGGCCTCAAACTCTCTGAGCTCATATTCAAGGTTGTTGATGACTTCTGGCCTTCATATTTAAGATAACAAACATGAAGTTACCACAACGCTACTCAGTAAAACTCTGGCTTTCTTGAAACTATTGGCACAGAAACACATGGGAGGTCATTAGTTTGGGGTTGAGGAAGGGGTCTATGATTTAGAGGAGTTTTCCTCTGCACAGATACTCATCTATGTGTGGGAGGTAGCATTACCAAGTGGTGAGCAAGGAGATGTGGGATCCTTCAGCTTGACCTTTATTTCTGGTTCCTCCCACTGGCCAAGTGACCTTGAATAAATGATTCATTCTCTCCAAACTTCAGTTTTCCTGTCTGCAAAATGAAGATAAGAGGCTCTACCTCTTAAGATTGTTGGGAAGGTTGTAGGAGTATGTATATAAAGGGCTTAGCACCGTGATGACACATAATAAGTGCTCAAATCATGTTAACTATTATTTTTAATAGTATAATTGTAGGGGACAAAATCTGATTTCACTGGCACTAGATTCTAACCATTCTATTATCACTTAGGAAGTAAAACTAATCTACATGTGAAGACTGTGGCCCAGGATTTTTGCCAGCCTCCCCCTAACTCAGTGAGGGGTTACTGTGGGTTTGTGATAATACTGGCTACTCAAGTGTCTTTCATGAGCATTTGCAAGAGTGTGATAAATTACCCAAACTCTAGCAAAGACTCCATACCTATGTAAGACATAAAGCTAGGAATGTGAGTCAGTTAAAGTGATCCATAACAATTTTGAAGTTACTGGCATATATGAAGGAATAAAGTATCTTGATTCTTCTGAGAAAACTTTGCAAATGTTCTTCTGTGATTGTATGTAAATCTGACACTTGGCACCAGCATATTTCTGTTTTGCAAATGTGTCTAAATGAATTGATCTGCCTTGTCTAAGGCGATATGGGTATCTCCAATCATTAGTATTCTTCTGACTCTGGGTTGATTTTTTTCCAGTCCCGGTATAATTCCAGGCAGCATGCCATTGTCTCAAATGCATTTCTGATTGATTTTCTGCCTAACAACTGACAACTTAACTTTTCAGTAGGAGGTTGGAGCTCAGGCCCCCCTTTTTTTTAAGCTTTGGAATGTAATATAATCCTGATGGATGGTTCTAAAGAACAACTGGCTTTTATGATGGAAACGAAAGTGTAGGATTTGGTTCCCAAACACATCCTGACTTCTTCCATATGGATTACATTACTGTAAATTACAGAAGGGTGGGGGCTGAGAAGAGGATGGTTGTTTTTATGGGAAATAGGATTTAATTCTATTATTATCTTCTTGTTTATAATTTGAAGAATTCTGCTCCCACTTGAACTCACTGATTTACTTACAATAGTACAAGTGCTTAGTGAAGGTAATTGCATAATCTACTTGATTCTTTAGAAACTTTACTTAAAACCTGATTTTAATCAGGTATCAAGAGTTAAAACTGACTTAGTGGTCAGTTTTGGTGATTAATGGTACCACTTGTATTTTGTTTTAAATAGACTGATTCTGGAGATTTGATTCTATAAATTCCCAAGAGTTTCTTTAACAAACAGTTCCAATTGATATTTGCATCTGAATCATTTATGAAGGATGGAAAACTCCAAGTCAATCAAAAGGATCACAAGGATATTAATCCCAAATACTGAATCCCCAGCTGTTAGTAAAAATGTGAGAGTGTGGTTGTAAATGACCACAGTTGAGTGCCACTTGAGTTTGATTTTCACAGAGGTTCCTTTTAAGTGGCAGATGGACTTCCAGTTGGTTTGACTATTTATAAGTTCACCAGATTCTGGGTTCTACTTTATGTGGCAAATGTAGGAGAATCTATATGGCAAATTTATAAAATGGCAAACTCACATCAATTGGTACCTTTGGATACGCATACCAAAGTCTAATGTTTCATTTTTCTGCCCTTGTTCATGATGCTTCCCAGTCTGAACAATTTTTTCCAATTCTCTTTCTATATTTATATCCTTCCAAATCCACCTCATAATCTACTGTGAAGTCTTCCCAGTTACTTTGAGACTCAATGACCTCTTCTGTTTCTCATTTCCTAATGCATCTGTGGTCTGCACCATCCAACTCAGTTTATAGTTACATTGTGTATTATATAGTTCTCTCACTAATGTGTGTACATCAGCTTTTTCTCTCTCAACTACACTTCTTTGATGGCAGGGAGATCTTTCTAATCTCCTTATCTTCTTGCTAGTGTCCAACTCAGTGCCAAATATTCAAATTATCTAAATATTTCTATTTTAATTTAATTTAACACACAATTATCAAAACTTTTGGAAAATGTCAATAACTTGAGAATTTACATTTTCAGCCTTTATTATTAGCTGATAACTTAATTAGAAATGAATACTTTTCCTGAGTAACTTGCATATTCATTTTTGAAAGAAGATGGCATATATAGAGCTATGGAGAAGGATGAAGGATGGATTTCATTTACTTCATATTGTTGCCTTCATTTTCCCAACTCTTTTAGATCATTTTGTGGATGAATAAAAGGGCACTGGAATAAATCTAACTGAAAATAACCTCATAGGGTGATCTGATCATAGATTCCTAATTGGGCAGATGTGGTGGGTAGTTATCCTCAGGTATATAACTTCTTTAGTAAAAGGTTGATCTTTGCCTTAGGCAAACCCTGTTTATTGTTCTTGAGGATCTTGGTTAACACATCTTTGAAATGCCTCTTTTTCAGACCCCTCAGAAGCGGAACCATACTCAAGACCGCACATAATCTTGTTAATTATTCTGTAATCCAATCTCTACCTTGCTTTCTCCCACCTTCATATAATCTTCCTTGTGTTCCTTCCTTAATTCCAAATGTATACAAGAAGCTGCAAAACTATATTTTTCCAATGCACTTGAAATCTTGCATCCTGGCAATTGTTAGTTTTTGGCTCAGGTACACGCTTATGAAAATTCTTTATAGGTTTGGATGTTTCTTACATCTATAAGACATAGTAGATCAATCAAAAGGAGCAGAAATCTCACTAGATGTTTCAACAGAGAGAATTTAACATAAGAAACTGGTGAAACAAACTGTTGGAAAACTGAAAAAAAGGGGGGAACACTAAAATATCACAAAAATGGTAATTGCAGGAAAAAGTCATGCCCCCCGCCCCCCCCCCCCCCACACACACACACTGATGAACCAAGGGAAGAGATTGGAGTGATTAGAACTTGGAAGATGGGAGGCGAGGCCTCATGGAACTATACTCAGAACTTTGAGGAAGCTAAGGTGAGATGGTTCTGAGGATGCCAATAAAAGATGCTGAAACCTGGGACCAACTTGCTTCTGCCTGGGGTAAAAGCCATTGCTGAGGGATACTGACCAAAAGAGCAAGCAAATAGGAGGGACAAGACCCTCTCCTCTACTCTAGCCTTCTATATTTCCTCTAGTGCCCCTTATTGGTAATACCTGTTAGGAATAGCTGGCAAAAAAAAGAAAATAGTTTTCAGAATCCCAGGGCCAGTCCTGGAGTAGAGCAGGGCACATAGATTGAAATTGGGAGTTAAAAGTTTCCTAAGTGGTACACACAATAATAATACATATTGCCTTCCAACCCTGTGGTAGAGTGAGGGTAACGGTAAAGGTCATAGAAACACATCTGATGACAGACAGGCTCCTGGGTGTTTGCCAGAACTGAAAGACATGGGTAGGGGCAGCAGTCACATGACATTTTGCTGAGGGCCCAGACTGACCACGCTAGTTATTCAAGGGAGCTCTGAGCTCCTTTCTTTCTACCTTTTTAAAATACCTCTAATGAAAATGGCCTTCCCTGGCTAATCTTTGGGGCTTCCATAAGGCTGAAAAATACATGCTCCATCATCTCATTAGCCTCCAGGGTTTGTAAAACCCCCACCACCTTCTCTGGAGAGGAATGTGATGAAAATGCAAAGTTTACACTTTGGGTACGTTATACTAATCTGGAGGAACTCTGCTGATTAAATCAAATGTTAGTGTTTCCTGAAATTCATCTATTAAGAAGTCCTATTAATAGCTACTAAGGATTGATTCCAACAGGGAAACAAACTTAGAGAAGTGTGATTATTCCTTTGCTATGATTACCTACTTCATATATCTAATAGAACCCCGAACCTTTATTTGAGAAGTGAGCTTATTTTATGTTTATGGTTGACTTGCATCTATACTAAGCACATTGCTGCTACCATAGGCACCCTTTTAGTCAACATATTATAAATTGATTTACTTTCTGAAGGAATCCTGTTGGCAATTCTTTATTAATGGAAGTGTACTTCTCCATTGTGAAAAATCACCCTGAATTTCTTTGTTTCCTAGGTTTGAAGTTTTTGTATAATGGTCTTACACAATTGAATGATTTTTGTGTATAAAGCCCTGTTTTAAATTTCTTCATGGATTAGGTCATTTAATTCTCACAACCCTAAGAGAAAATGTTTTTATTCACTTCTATTTTGCAGCTAAGAAAACTAAAGTGGAGATGATTATGCAACATTTCTAAGGTCATACAGCTGAGAGGTGGCAGGGTCAGGATTCTAATCTAGGTAATATGGCCCAAGAGCTCAGAGCCTTACATACTAAATCACACTGCCTCATGGGGTCCCCACCTTCACATAGTTAGCAAGAAAACCGCTACACTAGAAGACAACAATGACACTATTGGCAATAAAAATCAGTTACTCCTGGAAGAATGTCCTATGTGTTCACGTTTCAGAACATGCTGGTAGTAAATGAGAGGTTATTCTTAAGTATCTACAATGGAAGAGGAAGAAGAAGAAATAGAGCAATTGAGCACCTGCCATGTAAGCAAGTCTGTCAGACATTTTTACATATCCTATAAGATAGATACCATCAGACTCATTTTTCAGAGAATAAACTTGAAGACTCAGCGACATTAAAAACTTGGCCAAATCACTGAACTAATAAATGATGGAGCTGATATCTGAGTCTATAGATTATGAATATTCACGTACTAGCCACTATCAACATTTTGAGTTTCTTTCAGGAATTATTTAAACGTTTGACAATACTTATACTTCAGATAATAAAGATCTTAGAGAATAAGCAAGAAAGGAATACTTGGTTTATATTCCACTTCTAATCATGTCCTAGTCATGACATGAGCCATGACTACCACCTATAACTGTAGTTTGAGCCCCCATCTCTCCTCCTTGATATGCTTGTTCTAATTGGAATCCACAGAGGTCATTCTTTTGCTGTTCCTATTAACTTAGATCTCATTTACAACATTGCCTTATTAGAATTGTGGAGGTTATTAACTTGGATTTCAAATCAGATTTCCTGTAACTCTGCTCAAGGCAACCATATTTTCCCAATAGAACAATCATGTATTTTCAGTGAGTGGTCATAAATATTGAAGAGTTAGTTCCTAGCTAATTTAAAAGAATAAAGGATGGAACATCCTTCAGATATCATTCTGATCTAATTTTGGTTGAGTAAGCTGTTTGCAAAGGTCACATCTGAAAACAATGTCATAAAGAGCTCTAAGAGGAGCATTTACAGGTTTGGCGGGTACTCTCTGCATTCCTGTATTTGTGAAAGAAATGGTAAATTAAAGAATGAGGGCATTAAAATAATCATAGAGAATAAATTGCCCAATTCTTTTTACATAGCACTAATATGGTACTTATAGATAGTCCCACTAATTAGCTGAACTTCTCTGTAAGTTTCCGAGGATTTCTGAATTGTCAAAGAAGGAATAAATGTCTCTTCACTTGCTTTTGTGGTCAGTTATGTTTCTTTTGGTCACAAGCTCTGCAAGTTAGAGATTATACAAATTTTGTAGATTCAGTAATATTATAAACAAGAATATTTTAAAATCTAGATGACTCCATTCTATAACTTCTTCTAATTAAATGACATTTATTAAACCATGAATAAAGTAGTGTCATCTAACTTATATTTTAATATTCTAACTTTTATGTCTTTATCATATTGATGTGGGGAAGGTGTTATTAATGCCAATATAAACATTTCTCTCATCTAGCTTTCCCCCATTTCACATTCTACTAACCTAGCACAAACACTTCTCTCTGTGTGTATATGTTTATTATCATGTGTTTTAATTGTAAACAGAATTCTGGGAGAGGGCTTGTAGTTCCTTTGCTGGAATAGAAAAATGTGCCCCCTCTTGGAGGACAAATTAGAAAAAGTTGCTCTTCCTTCACTTCCTTTCTCAACTAAATCTCTTTCTGTGAAACCTGTGCAACTGTGTGTATTTGGTTATAAATTGTGAAATATTTATAAATTGTGAAATATTTATAAGTCTTTCACATTTATGCCTGAATTAGTATATGACCTCATATTGGTTTCCTAACTTTCAACCTTTTGCCATTCCAACATATTTTATAGATAGTTCATTATCTTTTATCTTAAAAAACTTTGGAATCTCCTTTCCCAATGGCTGGCAGGATGAAGTGCCAGCAACTCAGCTGATGTTCAGAACCCTCTAGAGATTGGCTGTGTGACCTCCTTCTGCAGCCTTAACTCCCATCCTCCTTGGATTGGACTCTGCACTCTTGTAAAACTGGTTTGGTTAGCATTTACCAAACGTGTCTTGTCATCCCTACCCCTAAGATGCCATTTCTCTCATTTGGAACACTCCCCTCGCCCCAATTTTCTAAGTCTAGCTAATTTAAAAGAATAAAGAATGGAGCATGTTTCAAACTTAAGCAGTGTCATGCATTGTAGCACTGAGTTTTAAATCAATATACAAAATTCATTTTTGTTACAACTAAGTATATATGTGGTTTTGACAAAATGAAAGATTCTTCTGAAGTACAGTACATCCCTAAGTTAATATCAAGGGAACTGGACAGATTTATCAGAAGGTTCAAGAATTTTGCCTCATGAGGACGTGGTTAGGACAGTAAACAAGTCACTGATGGGAGGGATATAATGTTGAGGGGTGAGTGCAGAATAAAGTGATAATTATACAAGGATTATTTTTCCAATTACTAAAACTTGTTAAACAGAAAATGGTGTTCAATTTTTTTTTCTCTCCCTTTCTTTGTTGTTAAATTTATTTGGGTGACATTAGTTAGTAAAAATTAAATGGGTTCCAGGTGTAAAATTCTACTATACATCCTCCATGTCTTGCAATATGTATTCACCACCCAGAGTTAGTTATTTTTCTATCACCATATATTGGAGCACCCTTCCCTCCTCCACCACCTCCCCTTCCCCCTTACCATCATATAACTACTAAACTGTTGGCTGCATCCATGAGTTTTTGTTTCTTGGTTGCTTTTAGTTTTATGTTCCACATATGAGCAAAGTCATATGGTTCTTGGTATTTTCTGTCTGACTTATTTCACTTAACATGATGATCTCAAGTTCCATCCATTTTATCATAAATGACTGTATTTCAGCTTTTCTTATTATTGAGTGATATTCCTTTGTGTAAATGTACCACAGCTTCTTCATTCAATCATCTATTGACAGATGCTTTTGCTTTTCCATGACTTGGCTACCATGAATAGTGCTGTGATGAACATTGGGGTGCATATATCTTTGCAGACTAAGGTTTTCAAATTTGGGGAGTAGATATCCACAAGGGGAATTACTGGGTCATATAGTAATTCTATTTTTAATTTTTGAGGAACCTCAATACTGTCCTTCATAGTGGTTATAAAAGTTTGCATTCCCATTAGCAGTGTGTGAGGTTTCTTTTTCTCCACAAACTCTCCTACACTTGCTATTTCTTGACTTGTTGATAACAGTCATTCTAAACGGTGTGAGGTGGTATCTCATTGTGGCTCTGATTTGCAATTCCCTAATAGCTAGTGAATTTGAGCATTTTTTCATATATATATATATCTGTTGGCCATTTGTATGTCTTCATGAGAGAAGTGTCTGTTCAGGTCCTCTGCCCATTTTTTAATGGATTGTTTGCTTTTCTGTTGTTGAGCTGTACAAATTCTTTATAAATTTTAGATATTAGTTCCTTATCAGAGGCAATGTTTATAAATATTTTCTCCCATTTGGTTCACTGTCTCTTTGCTTTGTTGATGGTTTCTTTTGCTATGCAGAAGCATTTTAATTTGATATAGTCTCATTCATTTATTTTTGCTTTTATTTTCTTTGCCTTTGAGGTCAGGTTCATAAAGTCCTCCCTGAACCCAAGGTCTATTTTCTTCTGAACAGTTTATTGTTTCAGGTCTTATGTGGAAGTCATTTTTTAATAAGATATTGTTTAATCTACATATATATGTATTGTTTTCCTGCTTTCCTTTTACAGTTGATCTCTAATTTCAAAGCTTTGT
The DNA here is from genome assembly GCA_004026885.1 of Lyroderma lyra. Classification (NCBI taxonomy): domain Eukaryota; kingdom Metazoa; phylum Chordata; class Mammalia; order Chiroptera; family Megadermatidae; genus Lyroderma; species Lyroderma lyra. The sequence continues at coordinate 110,301 of PVJL010004684.1, forward strand.
GGTCTGAGAATACACTTGGTATGATTTCGATCTTCTTGAATTTGCTGAGGCTACTTTTGTGTCCCAGCATGTGGTCTATCCTTGAGAATGTTCCATGTGTCCTAGAAAAGAAGCTATAGTCTCTTTTTGCTGGATGAAGTGTCCTGTACATGTCAATTATGTCCAATTGCTGTAATGTGTCATTTAGAGCTGTTATTTCCTTATTTATTTTCTGTTTGGATGATCTTTCCATGGCTGTTAAAGGGGCGTTTAAGTCTCCCATAATGATTGTGCTTTTGTCAGTTTCTCCTTTCAGATCTGTTAGTAGTTGCTTTGTATATTTTGCTGCTTCCTGGTTGGGAGCATATATATATTAATTAGTGTCAATTCTTCTTGTTGTTGTATTGTGCCTTTTATCATTATGTAATGCCCATCTTTGTATCTTGCTATCTTTTTTACCTTGAAGTTTATTTCATCACATATCACTATGGCAACTCCTGCTTTTCTCTGGTTACCATTTGCTTGGAATATTGTTTCCCATCGTTTCACTCTGAATCTGTTTGTCCTTATGGCTGAGGCATGTCTCTTGGAGACAGCATATGGATGGGATTTGTTTTATAATCCAGTCTACTACTCTGTCTTTTTATTGGTGAGGTCACCCCATTAACATTTGGAGTGATGATCGATATGTGAGGTCTTCCTGAGGCCATTGTTTTTTTTGTTGTTCTTTGTTTTAATTTCTTTCTTGTTGCCCCAACTCTATTCCATTTGTCCTGATATTTCATTTTATGTTGAAGAGCCTCCTTCAGTATTTCTTGAAGAGCTGGCTTTGTGCTGGCAAATTCCCTCAGTTTCTGTGTGTCTGAGAAGATCTTTAGTCCTCCTTCATATCTGGAAGATAATTTTGCTGGATAATTTATTCTTGGCTGGAAGTTTCTCTCTTTTAAAGTTTTAAATATCTGATTCCACTTCCTCCTGGCTTGTAGAGTTTCTGCTGAGAAGTCTGATGCCAGCCTGATGGGTTTTCCTCTAAAGGTTGTCATTCTTTTTTCCCTGGCTGCCTTGAGAATTATCTGTTTAGTTTTTGACATCTTTAGTACCACATGTCTTGGAGAAGATCTGCTAGGGTCCAGGTATCTAGGACACTTATTTTCTTCTTGAATTTGGGGTTCTAGATCTTTCCATATGTTTGGAAAGTTCTCATCTACTATTTGTTTATGTATGGAAGTGTTTAATCCATTTTAAGTTAATTTTGGTATATGATGACAGTTCATAGTTCAGATTCATTCTTTTGCATGTGGTTTTCCAATTTGTCCAGCACCAATTATTGAAGAAGCTTTCATTTCTCCATTGTATATTTTTCATGCCTTTGTAAAAAAATTATCTGTCCATATATTCTAGGTTTTATTTCTGAGTTTTTTATTTTGTTCCATTGGTCTATGTCATTTTTTCTGCCAATACCAAGCTGTTTTTATTATTGATGCTTTGTAGTATAGACTGAAATTGGGAAATGTGATGCTTCCAGCTTTATTTTTTTAATGTAGGATTGTTTTGGCTATTTGGGGTCTTTTGTGAATGTGATAATTTTTAAATCTATTTCTTGAGAGAATGTCTGCAGGATTTTGATGGGAATTTCATTAAATATGTATATTGCTTTGGGTAATATGGCCATTTAAACAATGGTGAGTCTTCTAATTCATAAACACAAAATATCTTTCCATTTCTTTGTGTCCTCTTCAATTTCTTTTAGTAGTATCTTATAGTTATCAGTGTATAAGTTCTTCATGTTCTTTGTTAATTCCTAGGTATTTTATTCTTTTTGTTGTAATCACAAAAGGTATTGTTTTTCTCATTTCTTTTTCTGAAGTTTCATTGTTGATATGTAAAAATTGATTTTTGTACATTGATTTTTATCCTGCAACTTTACTGTATTCACCTATTGTTTTTAATAGTTTTTTGGTGGAGTCTTTAGAAATTTCTGTATAAAGGATCATGTCATCTGCAAAAAGTGACTGTTTAACTTCTTCTCTCCTAATTTGGATACCTTTTATTTCTTTCACTTGCCTGATTCTTCTGGCTATAACTTCCAGTACTATATTGCATCTATGTTCATCAGAAATATTGGTCTATAGTTTTTTTCTTCTGTTATCTTTACTAGGCTTTGGTATAAGGGTAATGTTGGTCTCATAGAATAAGGAGAAATATTGGCTCTTCTTCAATTTTTTGGAAGAGTTTGAGAAGGACAGGTGCTAATTCTTTGAGTGTTTGATAAGACTTGTTGGTGAGACTGTCAGGTTCTGGGCTTTTGCCTTCAGGGAGGTTTTGGATGATTGCTTCAATTTCCTTGCTGTTGATTGGCCTATTTAGATTATCAAGTTCTTCTTGGTTCAGTCTAGGCAGACTGTATGTTTCTAGAAAGTTGTCCATTTCTTCTAGATTGTTAATTTTGGTGGCATAAAGCCCTGCATAATATTTTTTATGATGCTTTGTATTTCTGTGGTATCAGTGATAATTTTTCCTTTCTAATTTTGGTTATTTATGTCTTTTCACTTTGTCCTGTGGTGAGTCTAGCCAGGAGTTTGTCACTTTTATTTATTATTTCAAAGAACCAGCTCTTTGCTGCATTAATTTTTTCTATTGTTTTTCTGTTCTCGATTTCATTCAGCTCTGCTCTAATTTTTATATTTCCTTCCTTCTTTTGGCTTTGAGGTTTTTTTTTTTGTTGTTGTTCTTTTTCTTTTTCTTCTTCTTTCTCTAGTTCTTTAAGATGGGATGTTAGGATGTTTACTTGTGATTTTTCTTGTTTCTTGAGATAGGCCTGTAATGATATAAATTTCCCTCTTATTACTGCTTTTGCTGTATCTCAATAATTTTGATATGTTGCGTTTTCATTGTCATTAGATTCTATGTATTTTTAAATTTCTTCTTTGATCCAATTATTTTTTAAATAACATGTTATTTGATCTCCATGTATATGTGATTTTTTTTTCTTTTAGTAGTTGATCTTCAATTTCAAAGCTTTGTGGTCTGAGAATACACTTGGTATGATTTTAATCTTCTTGAATTTGATGAGGCTAGTTTTGTGTCCTTGCATAGAGTTTATCCCTGAGAATGTTTCACGTGCAGTAGAAAAGAAGGTATAATCTTGTGTTGCAGGATGGAGTGTCCTATAAGTGTCATTATGTCCAATTATGTCCAATAGCTGTAATGTATCATTTAAAGCTGATATTTCCTAATTTATTTTCTGTTTGGATGATCTGTCCAGGGCTGTCAAAGAGGGGTTTAGGTCCCCTACTATAATTGTGTTTTTGTCAATTTCTCCTTTTAGATCTGTTAGCAGTTGCTTTGTAAATTTTGGTGCTTCCTGAGTGGGGGCATATATATTGATTAGTGTCATGTCTTTTTGTTGTTGTACTGTCCCTTTTATCATGATGATATGTCCATTTTTGTCTCATTATCTTTTTTATCCTGAAATCATTTTCATCAGATATCAGTATGGCAACTCCTGCTCTGTGCCTTTTTATTGGTAAGTTCAGTCGATTTACATTTAGGGTGATGATTAATATATGAGGATTTCCTATGGCCATTACTTCTTCCTTTTCAATTTTTTTGTTGTCCCAACTCTTCCTCATTTATTTCAATTTTTTTATTTCAGGTCAAATAGCCTCCTTTAGTATTTCTTGAAATGCTGGCCTTGTGCTGGAGAATTTTCTTAGCTTCTTTATGTCTGAAAAGGTGTTTATTCCTGGCTCAGATCTGAAGGATAAACTGCTGGGTAAATTATTCTTGTCTGGTAGTTCCTCTCTTTTAATATTTTGAATATCTGATCACTCCTTCCAGGCTTGTAGAGTTTCTGCTGAGAAGTCTGATGATAGCCTGATGGGCTTTCCTTTAAAGGTTATATATTTTTACCCGCTGGCTGCCTTAAGAATTCTATCTTTGTCTTTGATTTTTGTCATCTTCAGTATAGTGTGCCTTCGAGAAGATCTGCTAGAATCCAGGTAGCTAGGGATCCTGTTTTCTTCTTAAATTTGGGTTTCTGTTTTTTCCATAGGTTTGGAAAGTTCCCATTTACTGTTTGTTTGAATAACCTTTCTGGAATTCTGCTTTGCCCTTTTTGGTAGTCCCATTAGTCTAATGTTGTTCTTTCTAATGGTGTCTGAAATTTCTTGTATGGTTTTTTTTCATTTCTTTTGACTCTTGAATCTCTCTTCTTCCTTCCGTGACATTTCTATGCTTCTATTTTTGATCTCACTAATTCTTTCCTTCATCTGGTCTGTCCTGTTTCCTAAACTAGTTAATTCATTTCTCAATTCTTTTACTGTGTTATTTCTCTCCAGAATTTCTATTTGATTCTTTTTTATAGTTTCAATTTCTTTGTTAAAGTATTCCTTTTGGTCACAGATTTCTTTTCTGAGATCATTTAGCTGCATCTGTGCACTCTGCCAGCATTCTTCGAGCTCTCTGGGTGTCTTAAGAACTACAGTCTTGAATTCTGTGTTATTTAGACCATATATTTCCAAATCTGGAGAATGAACTTTCTTTCTTTCTTTCTTTCTTCTTCCTCTTCTTCTTCCTCTTCTTCTCCTTCTCCTTCTCCTTTCTTCTTTAGCATCTTGAACCCTAAGGTACTCATTGCATTTGATGTATTTGATGTGTTTCTTTTCCAGGGCATGAGGACTTTTTTCCTGGCAGATATGAAAAGGTCTTTCTTTAATATCTCAGTTGGTGTAGCTTCAGTGCCTTACAATATTTTCTCTTGGTTATTTGGTCTTCTCACTCTGGGATATTTCCCAGAAGGTGGGCTTCACTTCTTTGACCCAGTTACCTTGGTCTCAGTGCACCTCCTTTACAGAAGGATATGGTGAGTGATAATAGTCTGTGCCTCCGAGATTTCAGTGCAGGCTGAAGCTGCTACACCTGTGTTTCACAGTTTCCCTGGATCTGCCTGTTGGTTTCAGCTGGAAGCATGGGGGCAAGGTTTGTTGGGAAAGGCAAAGGTCTCTTTGCTGTACAAGTAATGGTGACTTCCCAACTGTACGTAGGCACTGGGTGGAGTTACGGAAGGAAGTTTTGGTATAGAGTTAAGGGGAAGCAGCCAAGCTCTGTGTCCGAGGCTGCTCAGTGTTTCTGCTGGGCCCTAACTTGTCCAGGGCCACGCTGCTCTTCATGCTGTGGTTATGATGCTCAGGCCCTGGCTCGCTGCTCTGGCCCTCTGTGCCTCACTTTAGCCACTGGAGCAGTGCTCCAGTTGCCTACACCCCATTCCAGCTCACTCAGGGCACCCTGCGTCTTGCTCCAGATGGTTGGCTTCATGTTTTGGCCACCTGCGCCTCACTCAGGCTGCCCAAACCTCGCTCCTGCATCTGTGCCTTGTTCCAGCCACTGGCTCTGCACTTTGCCCACCTGCTCACCGCTGTGGCCACCCACGCCATGTTGCAGCTACTCATGCCTCACTCTGGCCACGAGTTCTGTGCTCTGGCTGCTCTCACCTCACTGCAGCTGCCCATGCCATATTACAACCACTCACCCCTGCTCCAGCTGCCCCTGTCATGTGACAACCACTCACACCTTGCTTTTGCATGTGGCTACCCGCACCCTCACTTTTTTTTTTTTTTTTTGCTATGTGGGTAGTTTCCTGACTGGGGATCGAACCCAGGCCGCAGCACTAACAGCGCCAGCGCCAAAGCCTTAAGCCACTACACCATCAGGGAACTCCCCCGCACCCTCACTTTTGATAATTCTCAGCTTCCAACCTGCCCAGGGTCGTGCTCTGCCTCCGCTGGTGCTCCCAGGCCCCCATATCACACTCTCCTCTGCAGGTCTCCAGGTCAGACTCTGCAGCGTGCCTCCACACTGCTGTCTTCCCTTCTTTCCTACCCACCTCCCTTCTCTTGCCTTTAGGTGTTGACTTACACTGAGTGAGTCTCTCAGCTGAGGCTATGTGTTGCTTAGGGGTTCCCTTGTTGGATTTCAGTCAGATTCATTGTGTTTTCCAGGAGAGGTTTCAAGAGTCTCCTCTCACCTGCCATCCTATCTCCCCCTGGTGTTTACTTTTTAAGCTCTTCATGTTGGTGATAAATCCAATGTTAGAAAGGAAACCATGAGCGTAAAAGAGGTTCACTAATTCTAATTCATCTCAGACCTTCACATCCTTAAAGGACCACATGAAGGCGTGCCTTGATTTTCTTTGCCTAGTACCATGTCTCCCTTCCCTAAGCACCAAATGCCATGGGTCTTCTGCATCACTCTGGAGCAGACAATGTCGTCCTCTGCCCCCATCCTCGAACTATCGCTGAAGTCTCCTGCCTTAACACTGTGACAGCTTCCTACATCTCTCTGTGTGAGGGTGTTCTCTCATCTGGCCCATGTGCAGAGTAGGTTGAAAGTGTTGGGAAATTAACATCCCAGGAGCTATCTCCAAGTGGGAGATGGGAGTTTACAAATACTGTGTTTACTTACCCTGCAGTTGGATAATTATCAGGTGTGTTCCATACACTCTCTCAAAGGGTCTCCAGTAGAATTGAGCCCCAGTTACCCAGAGTATTCACCAGTCACCAACTCAATTGTACACCCTATTGGCTTTCCCTCTCAATCTTGCTACCTCCCTTCCTCCCAACACTTCCTGGAACCATTTTCTAAATAAGTTACTTGCACCTAGATTCTCATCTATGGTAACTTCATTAGTATTATGTCTCATTTTCTTCTTCATTTCCTTCTTATGCATTATATTTCAATTACTGAAATATATTTTGTCTACTTGGGAATTTTTCAACCCCAACTCCACAAACACACCATTAATATACCACCGCGGATATAGAGGCTGATGAAGACGTATTTGTTGATCAAATCAACACTGTGCTGCAAATAAAGTCCTGATGGACTTTCTTGGGAATTGATTTCAATGTGATTTTGCATATAGGGCATTTTATTTCCAAAGTATAGGATTCCCTCGTGTACTACTTTCTGAGAAAGGTTTTTAGATATCAAATGATTTGAGAGATTTATTTCATACCTGACTGTAACCTCTGCAACTTGTTATCCATATAATTTTGATTTAAGTGCTGTTATTAACTATCTTCCTGTTTATGTATTTCATCCTGCCTCCTGCCTCAGGAGGAAGTTGACAGTTGCAATGAATGAGACCAGGGCATGGTAGGGAACTCCAGGTATCTTCAGTCGCGCTCTGTAGGCTGCTGACCTGGAGAGCGCTTGGATGGGGAGCTAGTGTTTCCTTTCTTCTAGAACATCATTAGATACATGACACCCACACAGTTTCTTGGCAATATCTAGAAAAACTGATTAGAAACCCACTCAAGGAACATCTTTTCCACTGAATTTCAAGTCCAACTCTCTTGTCACAGCAGAAATTTGACTAGAAGAGGGACAGGGGGCACAAATTGATCAATTACTGTTTCAGAGGGAAGTGCACAGCACTGAGGAAAAGAAATGACTGCTTTGGACCTATTTCACTTTGTTGTCTTCTGACTTAGATCTTCAAAGAGATTTTAAAATTTTCATTTATTTACCTTGTGTTTCTTTAATGAATCCTGGTAAGGCAGTGAAATACATAAGATTTTGTTGTTACTTCTTGATTGAGGCAATGTCACGCTGGCCCAATGAGTCTTCCTGAGGTGATGTAAAGATGCATGCTTAGTTTCAAATCTTGCATTTTAGTTCACCCTGGATACATTACAGTGTCTTGTGGTCATTGTACCATATTTAGTGTCCTGACTGATTAGAGTTCTCCAATGTGACATTGCACACATAACAGTGCTCACTCGAGTGTGGATTTTCCTTTTCTTTCCCCTCTTCCCCTTCTTTCCCTTTTCGTACTCCCCCCTCCCCACTTATTAATATAGGAGGATGGGCATCTTACTCATGGGAGTAAAACTTGAACTGTTTGTCATTAATTTGGTTAGACTCTTTCAAATATCCAGCACAATATTATGTAATACATAGTTGGTTCTCAATGAATACCTGTTGAATAAATTAATCACACCAGGAGTGGATCCTGACAACCCAGTATAAAATAAATGCCTACACATACATAACTGCCCTCCAAATTCACCCATCTTTTTAAGGCTGCAATGTTACAATTGCATTTATCAGCAAAGATTGAGATAGTTACATTTGAACTTGGAAATCTGAGACTTCATATCTGAATTGATGATCAGATACGAAGGACCTAGAACAACTGTTTGTTTTCTGATATGCCCTAAAGATTATACCATAGATAGAAGTCAGAAAAGCTGTATTCTAGTCTTGGTTCTGTTACTAAAGATCTATGAATGCTTATGTTTCAGGGACCTCATTTGTAAAATGAGAAAATTAGTGTCAACAACCCGTACTGTTTTCCATGAAAGAATCAGTGACTTTATAATCTTCAGTAAAGAGCAAGAAGAGACAGACTCAAAATTCCTCTTCATGAAAAATGTCTAGTTTTCTGTAAACAAAAAGGAAGTTACTAACACACTGTAACCACGATAGTTCTGAATTGCTCTTCCACTTGACATATGTTTCTGTCCAGTCACCTGCATGAAAAGAATGTGGTGTCTATTCTTGTACTGTTTGCTAATTATATTGAACGGCTGGAAAGGAGAGAAGAGCAGAAATCATGTTTCATGAAACATTTTTAAAGGAGAAAGTGGGAATTAACTGTTCTGATGTTTCGTTGACAGAAAAAATATATTTAATCTCTTCATCACATAGTCCTGGTATCTTTATTCTTTTTCAGATGCATTGTTCTGCTTCAGATACTCAATTCCCAGATTGCTGCCTTCTCAAAGGTATGATGCTTCTTTCCATATGCAATCTTTACCTCCTTCCTTCCCACATGCAATATGTTTCTTACATGCTTGGCTTTTATATTTTTTTCTTTGAAGTTTTAAAAATAATAGCTGAGGGGTTGTTTTGTTCTTTAATTAATACTTGACATTTGTGAGGGGTGTTTTATTTCTATATTCTAAGTGCCACCACCTTCTCAGTAGAAGTCTGCTTCTAGATTGGGGATAGCCTGTCAGCCAATGCTAGCTCAGTGACCATGATAAATTCACTGTACTTATCCTTAATTTTTTATTTGAGTAAGATTCCACAGCACCATGGTCCCTTCACTTTTGTATAACCAGGGTTGGAGGGAGGAGAGATGTTTATGGCTTTTGTTCCAAGTCAGAAAATGGACAGCATTGACTGAGGCTGCCCACAGCTCTGAAGGCGGCACATTCTATCTTTTCTTAAAGGATTAAGGGAAAGGATTTGCTAAATGTGGAGGGTGATGTTTTTATAGTCCTTGAAAGAGCACCTGCCATTGAAATGAAGGTTGGAAAATGGAGTTGAAGTGTAACTGGACTTTACTATTAGTCAGTTTCCTACAAGATTTATGATCGCAGACCCTGATTTTAAATGAGCCCATTGACTCTTCTATAGACCGGTCCACCACCACCACAGTCACAGCCACTCCTACCAGCACCAGAACTGCCACCATTTTCACCTTTGTCCCCTGTGTTATTACCATCTTCTCTTTACCCTGCCACCCTGATGTCACTTTAATTCAATTTTCTTCAGAGCATTGTGACCCAAATTTTATGATACAACTGTCTAAGATAATAACAGTTATCTATTAAGTGCTTATGATACGTTCCTAGTACTTGGTATATGTTAACTCACTTAATCCTCACAACAACTTTATGAACTAAGTCATATTATTAAATGCACTTTGGTGATATAGAAGTTGAAACTCATGGAGTTTAGTAATCCAAAGTTGTACAGCAGCACCAGGCTTTGTTCAGTGGGAATAATTGGATTTGAAGTTGGAGTAAGTTTACCACACACAAACACTTGTGGCCATAAGTACTAAACTGTGAATTTTCTTTCCCATTGAAGTTGTCAAGTTTGGGTAAACTGTGTATTAGGAACAATACACCCTGAACTATCCATAGCTAAGCATTGCAAAGGTTTGTTTCTTGTTCCTGTTAAAAGTCCAGGGCAGATCACCTGATGCTCCAGGGCATTGCACCACCCTGTAATGGCCAGGGAATTCCAGTTCTCTGCAGGGTTGCTGATGCAAAGGAAGAGAGAGTGTGGAAAACTCACCTACTTTTAAGTACCTCAAATGGAGACGGATACACTTCATATCTGCTCACAGCCATTAGCCAGAACCAGGCACAGAGTTCCATCCTAACCACAGGAGGGAAAGCTCATGGAATATCTGAGAGTGCTACCTTCTCTGTTGTATTGCTGGGAAAACACAATCTATTCAAGTCAATGATTCAGTTATAAATTAATCTACCTGTAATTAGGATGCCAGGAAACTCTGGACAATCCTGCTTTGGGAATCCACATTTCTTAATGACTATGACAATCCTTCTTTCATCTGAAAAATATATAGAGTTGATAAACTCTTATGGGATATTATGTATCTCAAGGCTTGGGCTGCTGCATTTCTAAGTGATAATTTATATAATTAACAATAAGAAGGAGGAAAGAAGGCATGAAATCTTCAAAACTTTTTATCTTGCTCCATGTCATCTCACCTGCCTCTCCTTATATTTTTAGATACAAAACAATTTCAGTTAACTGCCACCCATGGGGATTGGTAGATGCTGGATAAATGTAAGTAGACTCTCTGTTAACCAGAACTCAAGCAACTGGCATCTCAAGCAAATTTTTTTTGCCAGTTGCTTGGAAGTGCCGGTTTCTTGAGTTCTGGTTAACAGAGAGTCTACTGTATTAGTAAATAGAGGAAGTCCCACTTCTCAGAGGTACATGAGAAAAGAAGAGTCATAATGGGATCTCATCACTCTCACTTACATTTGGTATAAAAGAGGGAGACGTATCATCTAGCCTATAGGGAAAAGAAAGCAGGCTATTTCTACAGAGCTTGCTGAAGGACAAACCTCTTTCTTGATATGGTGGAGTGGTCTTCATTATTCAGATTTTGAAATATTAATAATTCAGGGAGAGAAATTTCACCAGTAGAGGGCTAAAAAACTAGAATCTCAGATACTTGTTGTTATTTAACATATTGGAAGTAGAAAATAAAAAACTCTATATTGTAAACCACTCTAGTATCTGTCTCTTAGAGTTCTAGGTCTTTTCTGTTCTGCCTTAAAACTAGAGCCTGGCAGAGATTTACCTAATCTTTAGGTAAATAAAAGGTGCTGGAAATTCTCAGGGTATATGCTCAGTCTTTGTGGAAAATACCATGGAAGGTAGAGTTACATGCTTACATTCTAGCCAGCTTAGGATCAGGCTGCAATGATTATTGGTTTGACCCTCTAAGGAATCTCCCATGTTTTTATGCCTTACACCTCATAGGTGCTCTACTAAATAGACAAGGCTCGTACCTCCAAGATTTGCCTGAGGGCTAGCACCATGTCTCTTGGTTTAAATTCAGTAACTTTAAAAATGGGCATTCCTCCAGAAAAGACATAGGATGATCTCAGATTAAATGTGTCTAATCTCCTAAGATTTTCTGCTATAGTTGCCACCTCCCAAAGTTTCTTCTCTAGAGACAAAGATTTTGAGAACGCACAGTTCCTCATTATCCCTGCTCCTTGTGATTGTTCCCATGTGGTTAGCTGGCGAGACTACAAAACTACTTTCTGTACTGTGAAAACATCTCATGGTACAAACTGTTTTCAGGAAGATAAGTTATATGTGTATGGTCTTGTACTTAAACAAGCTTGCTATCTTTATCTTAAAAGGCTGTTTGTTCTCTCTAGCCATCACACTTTCCATGCCTTTTGTAGTTACTCTATAATAGCTTTGTTTTCTCTTTCACCACTGTTTTCTTCTTCCAGAATTGTACAAAAGAGTCTCTTGTCCTCTGTCTTATTTACTCCTAGTGCAGGTTTATTCTCAAGAGAATTACTCTATGTCAAACTGTTCTTTCTAAGTGCCTGACATGTATACCTGTGCATGTGTACACAAACACACAAATATGTATTTATTCATAATATATAAACTTTATAAACATTATATTGCTAAATAATAGGCAATTCTAGTTTTTGTTGTGAGTCCATTTTAGGTTGTGTCTATATGTGTGATAGAACCACTTCAAAGCTTTAAACACTGTATAATGAGCCAGAGAGAAGAGAGACATACTACATAGCTGGGAGGGAGGAGCTCCCTGTAAATGGGAAACTAACTGAGTGAGTGTTACTGCCAAGAGAGGCATGGCCTAAGTTTGAAAGTAAGTTCCAGGAACTAAAACAGACGTTCTTCCTTAATGTCCAGTGACACTGAAAGAGAAATAGTTTTTTTCCCCCTCAGATTTATTGAGGTATAATTAACAAATAAAATTTTAAGATAGTTGATGCATATAATGCAATTATTTGATATAGAACTCATAGTAATAGAGAGTAGAAACATGGGGCAAGGAGATGAGGGAAATAGGGAGAGGCTGGTGAAAGGGTACAAATGTTCAGTTACAGGATGAATAAGGTCTGAGGATCTAATGTAGAACACTAGACTCTTGTTGATAACACTGTATTGTATAAGAGAAATAATTTTAATTCAGTTTCAGAATAGGAGTGTGGGAAGAACTGGTGATGGAGATTTGAGATACCTGTAGAGCTGAGATAAAATAGAATACAAGCCTAATTAAGATTGAGAAATAAAATAATAAACTAGGAAGCCATGATTTAAAAGTTTAGCTGTATCGTGCAAGTTTAAGAAACAAGACTGGATACTGAATAGTTGTATTTTTTTGCAAGTAAGTTAAAACTTTTATTCTGTCACTCTGGTTGCCATTTTGTCACTCAAAACTTGTCTAATTTAAAGCCTAAGGATCAAATTTAAAAAAAGAAAGCCACTCATTTCCAACTTTAAAGTAGATGTGAGGAGAAGTATTGAGCTTGTCTCTCACACATGACTAATGCTGACCAAGCACAGACAGAGCCATGGCCATGTGCACAATCAGCTCACGAACCAGCTACTCTGTGGCAAGATAGAGGCCACAGACTTTACTGGGTCTCAGCCAGTTACAAGCCAAGTGGTTAAGCAATAGCTGATCGATTTGTGAGAAAGTCCCAGTTGGAAGAATTCTTTAGTGACTTCTTTGCCACTTTGTATGTAGATATATCACAAGTACTGTCAAATATGGTTATTTCATTATCATCATTATTGTTTTTATGGTAGGCCTTATCTCTGGAGGTGGCTTTGCATTCCTGTTGATTCAAAGGTAGCTCTAAGCTTCAAAAATTACTCTGAAAGAGAATAAAGTTCTCCCTTTTCTTTTGTCATTTCATTTCCCTAAAACTGGGATTTCTTAGTTTACCAAGTAGAAATTCTTTTTCTGCAACAGGGAGATTAGTTAACTGACTCAGTCATATTTTCCCATAAATGGCAACATGAGCTGTCCTGAGATGTATTTTTAGATACTGGATTAGTCTTAGAATGTGAGTTCTGCACTGTGGGAAAGAATGACATGACCCTGCTAAGATTTGAACTCTGCTTTCTGTCACCATGGTTACCACTTGATCATCCTATCTTGCATACTTGGAATCCAGCAGAACAAATCTAAATAACATCCTCTACAGAAGATAAGAGTTAAACTATAAAATGTGTTGATCTTTGTATAAACAAATATGAACCATGTATAAATTGTAGGACAAAATTTTACCTAGAGGTAAAAAGGAGCATAGATATATTTTGCCAGAAAGAAAAATTTTGGATTGGTCTTTGTAATTTATTATTTAACAAATGTAAGTTGCAGAACTAACTGCTTAACAAAAGTAGTTAAATGATGATAAATGTTAACAGTCCAAATGTTTTATGGAATGGGCCCTATTGAACATGTTTACCTGTATCACTGCATTTTTAAAATTTCTATAACACCTAATCTAATATCTTGTTATCTGAGTGACTGTCTAGACTGGTATCCTATTTTCTTAACACTTTTTATTAAAAACATCAACCTGAAAATGGAATAAATATAGGCTTTATTAAAAGCTATAAACCTGATCTTAAAATATGCTAATTCTAAAACATCTGAAGCATGATC
>PVJL010004685.1:0-60078 GCA_004026885.1 Lyroderma lyra
CAGATTATTGCTTTTGTGGTGTCTTGCTGTAGGGCAGACACTAGGTGGCGCTGGTGGTCTAGTTTTGGGGAAGAGGGGGCTGTTTGTTTCTTGTTTCTGATCTCCTACTGCGTTTGGAGGCTATGCGCATATATCCTGGGGAGAGGCCAACAAAAGGCTTTCGGCCCTTTGCTGGGGAAAATCAGTCTTCCCAGGCCTGATTCAGTACCTGGCTGTCTAAAGGCTCACACTGCTTTCAGAACTCTGGGGTGCACGAGGAAGTGCCCGCTCCATAAGTCCTAAGCTGTGGGCCTGGCCTGAGACAGCAGGATCGCCTTTGCAGCAGGCTGGGAACAGGAACAGCAGCCCTGTGTAGGTCTCCAGGGGGCTTAGAGCTGGGGTGTTATCTTTGCAGTTCAGAGTCCTCGCTCATCCCTTCTACCACTCAAAAGTTCCAGAGGCTGGCTTCCAAACTCCTTTGGTCCCCAGCTCCCCAGTCTCTCTCCCCTCCCCCAAACTGCACAGCTCCGAATAGTCAGCAGGGATCGCGTCCGGATCCCGCGTGGTCTGTCTCTGCTCCCTTCCCTCTCCCCGACTCGCCTCTTTCTCGCCAGCCTTCAGGTTTTTACTTGTGATTTGTGGGTTTCTCAGCAGCCGGTTTGTCACTCAGGGTCCTCTTTCTTGGCTCCTGGACGGCCGTTCAATTTTGTTATTTGGGAGAGGCTTTAGGAACCTCCTCTCCAGTCGCCATCTTGTCTTCTCCCTTTAATTATTTTTTTAAAAGTAATATATTACTCTGCAATTTACTCCTGCACTAATTGCAATCCAAAGGAATTAAGGTAGAGAAGCAACATAATTGGATAGTTGCATATATTTACTGAAACTCAGGTTCTAAAGAACAACAAGCTAATTTTCTTATTTGCCGGTTGGTTGGTTGGTTGGTCAAAATAGATGGTAGCAGTACATGTTTCTCCCAAGGTCATTGCAATAATAAACACTAGGATTTTCTGTATCTTTAGTGAGCATACAAATTACACTGGAGGATTTTTTTTTAAAATGTGGATTACTGAGTCGCTTATACAGGGATTCTGATTCTTCATTTTTGAGATGTGGGCATGGCGTCTGTGTCATTAACCTTTTTTTATCTTGAGTGAATGTTCTCGATACTGTATCATGCTGACTGCTCCATATTACAAACTTTCAACGCATCCAACTCCAGAGATAGTTCTATGTAGGTTGTTGGCACTGACTTCAATCTCAAAGCCCTGGTTTCTTTCTAAGCAGCCAGAAGGTACAGAAAGTTCAACACTCAATGGGAACCCTTAAGCAATGAGGAAGAGATTTAGTGGTCTAGTTTCCAGACTCTGTTACTTTAAGAAACAATTTTTATGCACATTATATTATATACATTTCCTCAGAGGAGCTCCAGTAGGCCTGACCCCCAAGTACTCACTGTAGTAACCAATTTCTTAATGCCTCTCTATACTGCTTATTTAACATTCACTAATTTTCTCTTCAGAAGTGCTTTTGAAACCACCCCCTGATTTTTTTTTTATTAATTTTTTTCAGAAAGTTCCAGTTGGTTCTCTTGCAAATCTGCCTTGTTTTTTTTAACAGTCTTTTATTTCTTGCTAATTGATATGATTACACTTTCTGCCATATATTTCTGGTACAATAATATTATGTTATACAAAGTCTTACAATTAAGTTTGTGAACTTGCCACTCTGTGCTTACATTAGCAGCACTGTAAAATAACTCAGTAAGGTTTTATAATCTTGGTATATCTGTCTCACACCTGTGTTCATGTCGACATGTGATGGAGTCTTGCTGAGTGGTGTTCATTATTACTGCATGTTTTCATGTGTTGTCACAAGAATTTCAGAGCTTGAATTAGAGCAATGAACAAACATTAAATTTGTTGTTAAACTTGGCAAAAGTGAGAGTGAAATCAAGGACATGTTAATCCAAGGTTATGGAAATAATGCCATGAAAAAAGTAGCAGTGTACTAATGGATTAAATATTTTTTATCTGACAGGAGAGAAAGTGTCACTGATGAAGGCAGGTCAGGGAAACAGGTAACAAGCATAACTGGTAAAAATATTCCACAAATTTATTGAACTCTTCATCAAAATTGTTGACTGACTGCGAGAAAATGGAAGACTACGGAAACATTCATAGAGAAACTGTTATGAAAATCTTTTCTAAAAATCTTGGCATGAGAAAGGTATGTGCAAAAATCCTCCCCAAGGAGCTCACTGCTGAACAAAAGCAAAGAAAATTCAGTTATCCAAGACCTTTTGGAAAGGCAAGATGATATTTTGGACCATGTTATAACTAGTGATGAAACATGGATAAACAAATATGACCCTGAAACAAAGTGGCAAAATGCACAATGAAAGTCGGTCACTACAAAAATTTTCCACAGTCCAAATCAAGAGTCAATATGATGTTGCTAAACTTTTTTGATATCAGAGAGGAGGGATTGTTCATTATGAATTTGTACCAACTGGACAAATAGTCAACCAAGTTTATTATTAAAAAATGCTGAAAAGGCTGCATGAAAATGTTAGATGAAAGTGACCTGAACTTTTTGCCAAAAATTCCTGGCTCTTGCATCATGACAATTCACCAGCTCAGACGACACTGTCTGAGAGGAAGTTTTTAGCCAGTATACAAATGATGGTACTGAAACACCTTTTCTACTCACCTAACCTGACCCCTAATGACTTTTTTTCTTACCTAAAGATAAAGAAAATATTAAAAGAAAGATCTTTTGATGACATTCAGGATATCAAAGGCAATACAATTACAGTCTTTATGCCCATTCCAGAAATAGAACTCCAAAATCACTTTGAAGGATGGACTAGACACTGGCATCAGTGCATAGCTTCTCAAGGGGAGTACTTCAAAGCTGACCATAATGATATTTAGCAATGACTTATGCAGCACTTTTTCTAGAATGAGTTCACAAACCTTATTGTAGGACCTCATGTGTCTGATTATTGTATTTATCTGAAATAGTCTTAACTTAACTACTCTTGTTTTTGCTGATTCTCAACCACTGTTTTGTTTCTTTTTGTGTTTGATAATCTTTGATAGTGAGCTCTTATTTGGACTTTATTAATCAATAAATCAACTGTGGGCATAAAAATCATAAGAATTTCCTTCCCTAAGGACATGGATTTACCTCTCTACTGGACAAGGTGTGTTAGCAACCTAAGCCTTTTTCAAGACCCTAGCAATCATGTTGAATTTTGAGTTCATCTTACCTCCATGGTACTGACTCAAAGCTTAGTTTTCTGTTTCCAGTAGAGATGCTGGTACTTTCCCAGAAGAGTGACTTACCATTATCTTGTGCCTACAGCTAATATTTAGATCATATTTTGTCTCATAACTTATGGTGAAAAAATAAACTATATTTTGAAGATTTCTCTTATTTGATGTAGTCCAAAGGAAACATTAAAAAATCTGGTCCCTATATTAATGAAATAATTTGCCAAGAGTATTTTCAAAGAGTCTTTGCGTGTCAAACCCACTAGTCTGTATATGCCTAAAAGTACCTTTACCTTTATTTTAACTTAACACACAATTCAATATAACATACAGGGTTTAGTTTTTTCTTCTTCAACCTCAAAATTATTACTTGTCAATCTAATTCTTTTTGCCTGATGGATGATTAGTGTGGTCTTTATGTCTTTAATGTTCTTATATTTTATTCTAGTGTTTCTATATGTGGATTTTTTCTTAGTTATTTAGAAGGCTCATATAAATCCTCTATGAGCATTTTCAATTTGAACTCCTATCTGTCTTTATTTCTTGGAAGTTATCCATCATAATTTTTTCCATCTAATTTCTCCTATTTATTTTTATCCCCTATTTTTCTTGGAAGAAAAATATTTCATGAATGACACTTTTACTTCTATTCTTTATATAACTTACATTTTCTACATTTTATATCTTTTCTAATGGCTTTAGAGAATGCTCATGAATTCATCTTTGACAATTTAGTCTAGTCATCAAAGTCCACATTTCAGCTATTGTATTTGTCAACCCAAATGTATTAACAATCTTCTTTATAATGTGTTATTGTGTGCTTTTGTTATTATTACTCTCTCTTACCTCTTTGAGGGTCTTCACTATGATTATTCTAAAATTTTAATTTGGTTCATTGGTTCTGAGTTATATAGGATAGGTAAGTGTGTATCATTTTATTATATCACACTCTTTAAATGTCTGAGTTCATTATTCCCTGGGGAGATCAGCTCTCCCCAGGTCTATAATGTGTACAAGTCAAGGTGGCTGGTTGCAAGCCTAGCTGAGTTATCTTCTGGGTAATTTATTTTGTATTAATGTAGTAAGGAGGTGGAACAGGTCATGAAGGAAGCTAACATGTTCTAGGCCAATGAGCCTGGGTTCCTTATTCTCCATTGAACACTGAACTTTACTAAGTGTACTTACCCTCAGTGTCCTAGGCACTGTCCATCTCTTGAAACTTTTATCCTTGATTGTATTGCTACTGTTAGAGTGGGAAAGAGGCAGATAAATCTTTGGGTGTTCCAGGTTGTATTTCCTTCTTCTCACTCCAGATGGTTGTGGCTTGCTGTGTTGATGCTGTTGTGTTTTGTTTGATTGTTTGAATGTGAGTTTAGGTTATTGAGCAGGAGAGAATGAAGATCCATGGCTGCTGCTTTCCTTCAATTTTGAGCCACAACTACTCTCTTTCTCCAGCACCAGTAGCTTTAATAGTCTTTACTTTTTCAAGTATACACTTAAAATATACTTCACATTGAAAAAATTGTGGTTGGCAATTAGCCAGCACCAGGTGGGTCCTCCCCATCTTTTCAGGAGTCTCACCCCAGGTCTCTCTAATTCCAGAAACTGCTCTTTTCTCTCTGCTACACTACCTCTCCTGACAGCCCAGTGCATTCTGACTCTACTGACTGAGCTTTCAGTAGAAAAAATACCCACAAAGATATTCCAGAGTAAAATACAGTATGTCTGTATTAAATATGAAGCAATAGACTAAACTATAGATGCTTTCAAAGGCTTAAGTATATAAATCATTATAACTCCATACTCATTCCCAAATTTGTACCTGCTTTTCTATGTAGCAGTATATATATTTATGTCAATGGTAAATGTTAATAATGCTAGTCACAGAATATTCAGAGCTTACACAAACAAAAATAATACCCACCAAAAGTTTTTCAACATTTTGTTTTGGGTTCAAAATTTATCCTAGCAAATTTTATTCTGAAATTATATTCTGGATTATTCTGAAAGGATAATAACATAGTACATGAGACCTCAACTTCCACAAAAATCTTTTTCTGAAGATTGAATAATGAAATTTTTGGTGATTCAGTAGTAAATGATATTCTAAATTTTCTAGTTTTACTATGTAGCCTATAAAGCTGAAAAGTAAAGAGAAATGTTGTCATGCTTGCTAGGAGTGCACAGAATTATAGTGTCATAAAATCAAACCACATTTATTTTGCTTGTCAATTTAGGACTAAAGAATTAAAACACATTTTAAACTAATCATATTAGTCTGACATTTAAAAATGATTAAGCAACATTTTTATAACATGCCAAATAAAATTCAAAGAATATAACTATATGATTATTTAAAATGAGCTGATTAGTTTTGTGATGACCAGCATATGTTTCCAATCTGAAGCCTCATTTGCAATATTCTATTATTTGAAAAACTTTTTATAAAGTTGTATCCACTATTTTAAGTCTTTTCATGTGCCTAAGCATTGACATATATGTAGAAAATATATCCCAAAGTATTGCAGTAGTCCATTTGTCAGCTGTAGAGTAATAGGAAGGTATGCAGGGCCTAACCATTAGATTAAATATTAATGTTTTAGATAATGTGTTTTTTCTTAAAGTAAAAATAGTTCTCCAAGCTATGACCATAAAATAAAGTCAAGACACTAGTAAAAATTTAAGGTGCCTTTGTTAATGTAAAATATTTCAAAATGCTTAGACCTCTGACTTTCTTGTATGATCAAAACAGGCATTAATTGTGTTCACTCTTGGACCTGAAGAAAATAAACTTTCCTTCCCTCTTCCTCCTCTCATTTTTTTTCCTGGAGAGCTAAGCACCATTCTGGATAAGAAAATGAAAGAATGATATTCACAGTGCTAGACAGTGAAGGCTGTTACTGGTAATACTTGCTACTTTTAAATGGATTCACCAGCTCCTTGTAGCAGCATCTTGACAAATGCCACATGAGTAGCTTCCAGGCACCACCTCCATGGTACCCTTACAATACCTCAACTATATTGTCTTTCAGAAGCTCATCGCCTAGGTAATGCCCTGGGCACTATAAGTAATAATGAAGCACAGAGGACATATTACTCAGCAGAGAGGGGGCACTTCTGGCCTCTAGCCTTCCCTAGAATCATGAACATACCTCTCTACCAAATTTACCAAATAGAACAGAAATCATCCATCTATGTGGCAGATGCACTACCAGACTCTGAGCTTCTAGGAGAATGATAGTGAGTTTCTTATCTTTGTACTTCCAACACACAGATCACATATTGGATATGGCTTAGGTGGTGCTCAATAAACACATGATGAACTTAACTAAAAATAAATACAAGAGAGGTGTACCAGACTTATCAACAACAGCCTTAAGTCAAACTTCATCTCTCTAGGACCATCACTCAGACAGCAGCATCAAAATTGATGTTGCTACTTTTGTAATTGTTTTGCTTGCATGGGCCACTCCAGGTCACACTGATGTGCCCCTTTCTCCTTTTACAGAAATAAACATTGAATATAATGTAGAGAAAAAGAGGGATCATACAAAACTACTCAATCCTGCCCAAGTGTTATGTCTGCTCCAGAAAATAGAGTTCTTGGAAAAATGGCATGATATTGACATTTGCAAAACCAACCTCTGAGAATAAGCTCATATTTTACTAGAATGTAATAGCCCTCCATTTCAGACTTTTTGCTTATCCCACTGCAATCTATCTTTTGGTACAAATTTTTTCAATTGCTTCTCAGTTGTATTTCAAAATATCCCTTTGGTTTCTTTGATAGCCATTGTAGTTAATTTAAAAATTCTTTTCAAATAACAATAAATAATAAATAGAACAGGTAATAAAGTTCTCTTGTAATTCAAAATTTTTCATAAGCAATCTTGACTATTCAACCAGGAAAATAACTCATTTTCTATGAGATGGGGCACATCCAGCTTTTGCACTTTAACTCTCTTCTCACCAGTTCAGTTTTATATATTATAAAATAGAAATGATGATCATGCCTTTATACACATTTCTCTGACAAATATAATTATTTGAGCTTCCTTTTTGGTCAATAACAATTTTTGTCACAGTCTTACTTATTGGTATTTGACATTGATCTTAAAAGAGGCAGAAAGATGACTGCTATTTTTAATTTAGAATTATTTCATGCAGAAGTATATAGTTAATACCTATTGGGATTCAAGAATTAAATAATTCACAAATGGGAGATTTTCAGTAGTTACACTTTTAGCTTAATATTTAAAAGGATCAAGCACACATGTCATTATCAGACTTTTATAAATACTAATGAATGGTAACTAAGCATTAGAAAGTTCATGTAACGCTCCAAAGAAGGGTTAGATCAAGAGTTCTATATCAACTGAGAGTAGAAATATTGATTTCATTGGAAAATGCAAAAGAAATTATATACTTTAGATATTATATACTTTCTACTTTTATATTTTATATTTTCCCCTAAATATTAACATTTTGAGACAACATTAGTGTTATACAAAACATCTATCATTTCTTCAGCCTGACAGGATCTTCTCTTGTCTGCAAAAAGGCTTTTCTGATTCTCTTTGAGGTGTTTTAATAACATTTAGGCTTCATAGAGTAATTAAGCAAAATTGAACAAAGTTATGAAAAAAAACATTTTATTCTTTTTCATGTTAATCAGCTATTTCTATAGAAGTACTACAAATGTCTTTACTGCATTTAGAATCACCTAAAGCAAAATGTTTTTGCCTTTTATTTCTTTTTAAAGACTAGAATTCAGAATCAGCTTGTTCTTGTTATGCTATTGAACTGATAACCAAAGTCTGCTATTCTCACTCAGGCATGAAACCAAGGGTTTCATGAACATGTTCTCTGAATAATGCATGATTATTTCACATGCTCCTTTCTGCTTGTACCGAATACATATGTTTCATATAATGTGGAGGACTCAACAAACCTAAAATTTATTTATAGAAAATTGTGTATTTATTCTTACATGTTTAAACTTTAGTCCCCTTCAAAGTACTCTCTGTTTGATGCAATATACCTATTGAGATGCTTTTTCACTGCTCCAAACAGTTTTTGAAACTTGTTGACTTTGATGCCTTTTAGTGCTTCTGTCATTTTTTGTTTCACTTCTTCCACATTAGCAAAACATTTCCCTTTAAGAACATTTTTCATTTGGGGAAACAAACAAACAAACAAAAAGTCACTCAGGGCAAAATCTGGTGAATGGGGAGGGAGGAGCATGGGGCTTATGTCATTTTTGATCCAAAACTGCTGAACATTCAGCACAGTGTGGGCAGGTGTGTTATCATAATGGGAAGAACCAGTCACCTGTTTGGCACAACTGAGGAGGTTACTTCTGCAAATTATGATACAACCTTCTCAAAATTTCCAGGTAAAAATTTTGGTTGAGTGTTTGACCCATAGGAAGAAATTCTGAGTGCACAATTGCTCTCACATCAAAGAAACAGTTGATCTTTGTTTTCTGTTTTGGGGGGCAAATCCCCCTCACATATGGAGGGTTTTGTGTATCTTGCAATTAAACTATGTTGTTATAACAAAGGAAATAATTCAAACTATATAAATTAAAACTTTCTTAAATAAAACTATGGTGATAATGAAGAAAGAAAAGCAGTTGGGAGTGTAAGTAACTTTCCCATGAAACAATAAAATTGATACTCAATAGTAACATTCAAATATGTCAGCAAATTGGATATCTACAAAATATGCAGTTTGAAATGAGGTCAGTTAAAATATTCAATTCAGAATTATTGTATAAAATTGTATATTTGTGAAATCTCAATATAACAGAATTAAATAACTCTGGCTAATATAATTCTAGAGAAATTATGCAAATTATTTAGGAGATCCTTGGATAATATCACCTCTAAGGATTATTTAATTATCAATTAGAAAACAACCCATGACTGACCATATAATCACTATCTAGTTCCACTCTTCTCTGTGGTCTTTGAAGAAGAGAGCTGCAAGCTACGTGTCCCCAAATTTCATGAAGTTTGATATAGTAAATAGATGCATTTATTTCAAACTTGGAAAAAGGAAGCTGGATACAATGAAATATTCTTTATTTTGGTAATTGTCATTGGCAAGAATGGTTTTGGAGATGCTGAGGTCTTCTGAGCAGTGTTCCAGTGCTTCTTACTTTTTTTTTAATATGTCAAACAGCAGTTTTAACAAGAGAGCTGATTCTTGCTTTCCATTGATGACCGAGTCTGTGTGTTTGTATGTGTGTGTGTGTGTGTGTGTGTGTGTGTATCACTAGTTTCAGTATTCACTCCTCATTGCCCTTCTTTTTGTTACAATTATCAACTTATCCTCAGTAAGCTAATATTAAGGTGGAGATCTGGGAGTCATTCCTTTTTTTTTTAATTCATTTTTATTGTTAGACTTATTGGGGTGACATCTGTTAGCAAGGATTACATAGGTTTCAGGCATACAATTCTACAGTGCATTGTCAACTTGATGTATAATCAGTTCACCACCTAATGTGACTTCTCTTTCCATCACCTTATATTTAGTTTCCCCCCCTCCTGGGAGTCATTCTTGGAGGCAAGCCTTGAGCAGACTCCTCTAGCTTATTTTACCAGCACTCATACTTGATATTAGACCCATTTCTCTTTACCAAGAGAGATTTCTATTTCTTACAAACAAACCCTAGGTGGTACACACAAAGAAACACAATAACAAATAGAAAACTTACAAGTTTTTAGAAGAAACACACAACCACATACCACACAAAAATATTCAATGGAACAAATGATAAAGAACAAAGAGAAGACATGACAAAATGGCGGTGTGAGAGGGACCTGTAGAAAACTTCTGCAGAAATTACAACTAATAAAACACCTATACCTCAACCAAAGACTTTCTATACATTGCACAATCATAGCTAAGAAACCCACTCATGGCATTAAAGTACCTACAGTGGGCAGTGGGTTAAATGTAAGAGAAATAAAGGGAAGAGTGGGGACTTGGTCATGTGGGTCCCCACTTGGAACTCTACTTCTGGGGAAGGGAAGAGGAAGAAGGTGGCAAGAGAGTACTCTGGGCCTTACTCATTTTGTGGGAGAGAGGAAACGATGCCCACAGGTGGGACATGAGATACTGTACCCACCTAAATTTGGCTCCAAGAGGTGCAAACCAGTCCACAAAATGAAGCAGCTGGACTTCACTTCAGTTCCCAGAGGAGCGTAAGCATCTGGGCAGTGAGGAGCCACAGCATGAATGCTCTGGCTGGGAAGGAAAATAAGAGAGAGGTTCCACACATGTTTCTCAGCCCACAACCAGGACAGTTTGAAAGATGAGCATATGGGACAGCTGACCCCAAAGCTCAGGGCAGAATCTGTGCACAGGGCAAACCCAGAACAGAGAGGTGTGACCACACCCAAACTCTCTGCACAACCCCAGAAGCCACACAAAGAAAACAAAGCGACAAATGCCCCTCCACTACAGACCTTTGCCCACTCAGTATCAGAAGTGAACCAAAGAAATTAAAATTAGGAAGTTCCAGAGAGGCTGCAAAAATTGAGAAACCAGAGAATTAAAGAGATGGGGACACTTTATGCATCAGAAACTGAGCTCAAAGCAATGATTATAAAAATGCTTAAGGAACTGAATGATAATTTCAACAGAGCAATAGCAAGCATTAAAGAAGACTTACAAACAATTATAAAAGACCAGAGAGAGATAATGACTACATTAACTGAAATGAAGAATAGTCACCAAACAAGATACAATAGAAGCACAAGGTAGTGATTTGCAGGAAAAACCAGCAGAAAACACCCATTTAGAACAGATAGATATGAGAATTCAAAAAAAGTGAGGATGGTTTGACATTCCTCTGGGACAATTTTAAGCCAAAGAATATCAGAATCACAGGTGTTCCTAAAGGAACAAAGGAGAAAGAAGGGATCAAAAAATTATTTGAAGAAATAATGACTGAAAGTTTTCCTAATCTGGTGAAGGAAATAAACATATAAGTCCATGATACACAGAGAATCCCAAACATGATTATCTCAAACAAGAACACACTAAGAAACAAGATAATTAAAATGGCAAAATTTAAAGAATACAAGAAAATTCTAAAAGCAGCAAGAGAAAAGCAAGTAGTAACTTATAAAAGGACAACCATTTGATTCTCAGCTGATTTCTCACCAGAAACTTTACAGGGTAGACAGGATTGGCAGAAAATATTAAATGTGATGAAAACCAAGGATCTACAACTAAGAAAAATGTATCCAGCAAGACTAGCATTCAAAGTTAAAAGACAGATAAAGAGCCTCTTAGATAATGAAAAGTTAAAGAAACACATCACCACCAAACCAGTACTACAAAGAATGTTAGAGGAACTTCTTTAAGATGGGAGGAGAGAGGGAAAAGTGGGTAAAATAAGGGAAAGGGATGGAGAAATTTAGTTTGATTGTTAACATAGAATTGAAAGCAACAAAGAAACAAAATCTCATGGACACAGTCTATAATTTAGTAGTTAACTGAAGGTAAGGTGGGAGGGGGTGGGGGAAAAGGGACAGGGACATAAATATATGGTGATGGAAAGAGAACTGACTTTGGGTGATGAAAATGTAATACAACACCTAGAAGATGTGGTGTCAAATTGTACACCTGGGACCTATGTAATTTTTGTCACCCCAATAAATAAATAAAAAAGAAAAAAAAATTAAAATTGAAAATATAAGATAAAATTTTGTATCTAACATCAAAGATCTTGTCTAGTAATAAAAATAAATAAGATTAAGTGATCTATTTGAGAAATAAGACATATTGGGATCAAAATATTGTGCAAAATAAATATTAATGTAACATATTGATAAAGTTTAAATAAAGATATAAAACATAATATTGATATGTTAACAAAGTCTTATCAAAAAGTATGATTTCAAGAGAGATCATAATTCAAATAATTCAAAAAACTAAAAGAGTAACCAATTAATTATAAAAAGTATAAATAGGGGATAAAGAAGTTATAAATCTTTATGAATAAAAATTGTTGGTTATAGGTGTTTTGTAGATATTTATCAAATTAAATTAGTTGCATTTAACTTTCAGTTAACTCAAAGATTTTAAAATATTTGAATGTTGAATTTCATCAAATGCTTTTTCTGCAACAAATGAGATTAATTTCATAATTTTTTTCATATTTAATTTTTCTTTATGGCTTTTAAGAGTAAAAATTTATGATTCATTTTAAACATTTATTTATTACTAATGTAGGCATTTAAATAATTATGTTTCCACTATACAATGCTTTACTAATGTTTCACAAATTCTAACATATTGCATTTTCTTTATCACTTTTGAGTGACTTTTTTAATTTGACCCACGGTTTCTCTAGAAATGTCTGGTTTAATTTCCAAGTTTTTGGATATTTGATAGATATGTTATTATTTCCTACTTTTCAATTTAATTTTTGTGTAATCAAAAATATACATACTGTACATTTCCAGAAACTCAAATATTTGATATTCTATGCCCAGTATAATTTATCTAATGGTGCATTTCCATGTTTACTTAAAAAGAATGTTTACTTTCATTATTGGTTATAGTTTTCTGCAATGTTTGATTAGGTCAGAATTTGTTGTAAATGTTGTTCAGATATTCTATTTTCTTACAGTTTTCTTTTTGATATAGAAAGATATCCAACTCTTATTGTGAACTTAACTCAGTTTTGCTTTGTGTATTCTGAGAGTCTGTGAATACAAAGTTAGTATTGCTATATCTTCCTGTTGAATTTAACTCAATAATTATTAAATAACCCACTTTATCTTTGATAATAGTCTTTATGTAGTTGATATTATCAGTAATACCAATATTGGTGTTAATATCAGTGTTGTCTGATATAAATATAGTCACACTAGCTTGCTTTCACTTACTATATACATGATTTGTTGTATCCCAGTCTTACTTTTAACCTATCTGTGTTTTAAGTTATTACAAATCCTTTAGAGATAGTTAAATATTGCCTTCCTTATTTAGTCAGATAATATTTACCTTTTAATTGGAATAATTAGTCCATTTACGTTTTACATTACATAATAATTGTTTATTATCTTGCTATTTGTATTCTATTTGTACCATGTGTTGTTTTCTTTTTTGTTTGTTTGTTTTTGTTTCTCTTTACCAACCTTCTTTATAGCTAATTAAATGTTCTCTTTTGTCCTCCATTTTATTACTTGTTTTAAATATTTATTTATTATATTTTTATTTATTAATTTTAGAGTTTTTCTTATCAAATTAAATAAAATATGCATTTCACCATCTATTTAAAATTAATATTGTACCTATCTAATTTAACTAAGTATAATCATTTTTATATATCATGATCATGTTACAGTCCTACATAAATTGTTTTATTTTACTATAATGGTATTTGTATTTTAATTTTCCATTCTCTTTTTAAAGTTGACTTAATTTGTACCCAAAAGTTGATGAAACCCAAGTCAACTGTTTATGTCCTGACATTACTGGGAAAAAATGGCAAATAAAATTGCATCTAAAGTGAGCCATATAAAAGGGTCAGATTCTGTATAAGAAGTAATCTTTTTAAAGAAGCATGTGGGAGGAATAACACACCACAGAAAAAAGATGAAGACTGGTTTTGTAACTATTCTTCCTCTCATATTTTTCCAGGATTTAACCCACATTTATATTTGCTTCTTTCGTTTTATGTGTACATTTTTATTATTTTAATGTAAGGTTTTGAGAATTATATAAGCAATACAATCAGACACCTTTGTGACAAAATATATAACAAGATTAGTTGCTATTTAAATTGAATTAATGCTGATGAATAATATTGCAATTTTTGAAATGGCAATAAACATTGAGTAAAAACACTTAATTTTGTTTCATTTGAGTTTCCTGTGGTTCACTCAACAATGATATAACCCATTTTTTCTCTTGAGAACTATACAGGCAGAAAAGCCTTAAAATTGGGCACAAATTATTACATACTATTACTATATACAAACCCAGACATTAATTAAAATTATTAATATGATTATTTAGCATTAATAGGGCCTCTGGGTATGCACATATCAGCATTTTGTATATATTTCCCTTTTATCTAAAGAGCTTTCTGTAATAAGAATATCAGATTATTTTTTTACTAAATTAGGCTAGGCACATTTATAGGCATCCCTGAATGCCGAGATAAAATCTCTTGTTTTCCTTGCTACAAAGACCTTAATTAGGCAATATTTTGCAAAGTTAATTAAAAGGAAATATTGCATTTAGAATCGTTATTGTGCTGGAACAGAAAGAATAAATACTTTTATAAGATATCCTAGCCAGGGATTTTCATATTCAAGTGTAGTCAGTATCCACCAGGAAATTTATTTAAAATGCATAAACTAAACCTCGTTAAGGGCTTCTGTTTTGGATATCTATCTCAGAGAAGTTCCAGAAATCCATATGTTTAAGAATCATTTAAGAATTTGTGTTGTGTGTTGTTTTACTTTCACATTTTATGAAACACATCAAGATAATTTCTAATTAAAGATGGTGAAATAAAGGTAGATCCCAAACCCACTTCTCAGTCAGTACTTAATGAAAACAACAATAATTTTGTTTGTTTCATTAACAGTTTTTATTTTGTTTTTAATTTTATTTTGCTTCATTCTTCTAGTAGTTTATTTTATTACCATATTTTGCCATGTATAATGCACACATTTTTGCCCAAATTTGTGAGGGAAAAATACAGATGCATGTTATACCTGTATAGTGCTAATTCCATATCTATATAAATGTTTAATTTTTAAATTTATGCTTATGAGTTAAAAGTGTAACTCTAGAAATCAATACTGATATTCACATGCAAAATAATACCCTGAAATACAATAATCAGCATTTTATATTAAAAATTTATGCATTATATCTGTCCTTGTGTTGTGTAATTATTTGTACATAAAATTTCTTATACCAAAATGTGTTAAAAATAAATGTTAGTATTTATTTATAATACAAAGAACAAGTATCTAAATATATACAATTAAAAATTTGAATTAAAAAATTCAAATGAAAGATTTTTTATGAAACTTTGTACCAAAAATGTGCATGTGCATTATACATAGGATCATATTATACACAGTTAAATACAGTATAGTTGAAAAAAGTACCAGTGCATTATGAATTGTACATTTATTTTTCAACTTTAATATTATTTTCTATTAATTTCAGGTGTACAGAATAGTGGTTAGAAATTTATATAATTTAAGAAGTGATCCCCAGGACTAATCTAGTACCCACTTGGCACTCAATATAGCTATTACCATATTATTGACAATATTCTCAATGCTTACTTTAAATCTCCATGACTATTTTGTGACTACAAATTTGTACTTCTTTATCCCTTGACCTTTTTCACCCTTCCATCCAATCCCACTTCTATCTATCACTCCAATAAATCTAGTACCCATCTGACGTCATATACAGCTATTACAATATTATTGACTATATTTTTATGCTATACCCTACATCCCCATGACTACTGTGTAACAAATAATTTGTACTTCTCAATTCCTTTCCCTTTTTCAGTCACATTTAACCCTACTCTGATCTGACAACCATCAAAATGTTTTCTACATCTATTAGTTTTGTTTGGTTATTTTGTTATATAGATTTTAAATTTAAGTGAAATCACATTGCATTTGTCTTTCTCTGTCTGACATACTCCAATCAGCACAATACCTTCCAGGTCCATCCATTCTGCTACAGATGACAAGAACACATTTCTATTCATAGCAGAGCAATATTCTAGTGTGTGTGTGTGTGTGTGTGTGTGTGTGTGTGTGTGTGTTTGTGTGTATCACCGGTTTTTCATTCATTCTTCTATCAACAGATACTCACACCTTGGCCGTGGTAAACAATGCTGCAATGAACATATGGATGCACATGCCCTTTTACTGTAGTGTTTTGGGGTTCTTTGAATAAATACCCAGAAGGGAGATTACTGATTTCCTTTTTGATGCTTGTTATAAACTTTGTTCTAGAATCTATTTTAAATGGTCTAAGTATTGCTATTCCAACATTTTTTATTGTTTTTGTTTCCATAAAAATATATTTTTTCATCCTTTTACTTTCCAATTGTGCATGTCTTTCAATATAAAGAGAGTCTCTTTTAGTCAGTATACATAAGGGTTTTGTTTTCTTACTCATTCAGCCCTCTTATGTCCTTTGATTAGAGAATTAATCCATTTACATTTAAGTAATTATTGATAGATACATAGCTATTGTCATTCTATTATTCATAAATTTGATTTTATTTTTCATTTGAAAGTAGTACCTCTAAGATTCCTTGTAATATTGGTTGTTGATGATGAACTCCTTAAGCTTTGTCTCATCTAGGAAGCTTTTTATCTGCTTTTCATTCTATTAAATATTTCATGTCTACCTTCTGGCCTGCAAAGTTTCTGTTGAGAAATCAGCTGTCAGTCTTATGGGAACTCCCCTTTATGTTACTAGTTGCCTTTCTTCAGCTGCTTTTATGAGTCTCTCTTTGTCTTTAACCTTTGCCATTTTAATTAAAATATATCTTGGTGTGGGCATGTTTGAAACTCTCTGCACTTCCTGGGCTTGTATGTCAATTTCCTTCACTGGTTTAGAAAAGTTTTAAATTATTATTTCTTCAAATAGATTCTCAAACCTTTGCTTTATCTCTTTTCTTTTTGGTACCCCTACGATGAAATTGCGTTAAACTTGATGTTGTCCCAGAAGTCTTTTAAATTACCTTCACTTTGGGGAATTCTATTTTGTTGTTGTTGTTCCCTTTGAGTGTTTTCTGCCACCATGTCTTCCAAATTGCTGATTCGCTTCTCTGCTTTATCTAATCTGTTGGTGATTTCTTCCAGTTTATTTTTCCTTTCAGTTATTGTATTCTTCACTTCTGAGTGGTTCTTTTTTATGGTTTCTACGTCATTTTTTATACTCACCTCTTTGCTGATGTTATCACTAAGTCACTTGAGCAGCCTTATAAACATTGTTTTGAACTCTGTATCTGGTAGGTTGCTTTACCCCAGTTTATGTAGTTCCTCTTCTGGAGTTCTCTTTAGTGATTTTATTCCAGATGCATTTCTTTATTTCCTCAGGTTGGCTGCCTGTCTATTTGTTTTCATGTATTAGGTCAGTGGTGTGCAATCTTTTGGCTTCCCTGGTCCGCAATGGTAAAAAATTGTCTTGGGACATACTTAATATATACTAAGACTAAAGATAGCAAATGAGGTTTAAAAAAATTGCAAAAAAAAAACCCCTCATAATGTTTTAAGAAAGTTTATGAATTTATGTTGGGCTATAGTCAAAGTCATCCCGGACTGCATGTGGCTTGTGAGCCATGGGTTGGACAAACTTGTACTATACTCTCAGCCTTGGCTGAGTGGCCTTATGTGTTAGATGCCCCATAAGACCCTATATAAGTCTCCCTGGTCACTGGCTCTGGGTGCTTCTAGAGCATTACTTGTGTGGGTTGTGTGCTTTCCTGTCATAGTTGAGCCTTGATTGCTCTTGGCATGTCAATGGGTTAAAGTGACTCTCAGGGTGATTGTGGCATTTGGCCATTCCATAGCTTATGAGCTGCTGTACAGGGAGCTTACCTCACTGAGTGGTATACACCCCAGTGGGCTATGGTGCCTGCTGACACTGCTGTTTGTGCATATCACTTCTAAGCCTAACAGGGCAGTGCTTTGTTGTGGTCTAAAACCATCCTCCCTCTGGGGCTTTTGGGGAGAATCTTTTGTACAGGCCCAGGTCACTTAGTGCTTGTGATGTGCTGTGGACAACCTGGTTAAAGCTATAAAATGATCAAGAGTTTGCTGTCTGTTTGCTGCCTGGAGAGGCATGTGGGAGAGGCCATGCTACAAACTGAGGGTGTGTGCCACCAGTAGTGAGCCTAAGGTTTCTTCACAAAAAGCCAGGACACCCCAAGCTCTGTTGCCACCTGCTGGATCCCTTAAGGTTCAGCCACTGATAAAGCCTAATGTACTCACGTTGGGTATGGCAGGGTCTTAGGGAGTTGCTAAAGTGGGAGGAGTTGTGGCCACCAGGTTAATGTAGATTCTGGTTTAGTTCCAGTGCTGAGCAAGGAGCTACTCTGCAAATGTCTCAGAGAACATAAAAGCCAGTCACCACCCACCTGGGGCTCACAGACACTGATGGTTTTCCAAGAAATAGTGCAGTAGAGACAGAGCTGGTTGCTCACCAAGACAGTGCCTTAAGTATTGGGAAAGTTGGGTGTGACAAGGTTCCAGCAGAACTCACTGAACCAATTTAGATTCAAATTTTGCCATGGGCATGGGATTACTGTGCAACACAGGAAATATAATGCCTGCTTGACAGTTGCATAAGAGGATGATCCTACACAGGAAAAAAAAAAGGTGACTTTCCTCCAGCCCTCACCTCAAAGCCATTCACCTCAGCCTGCCATCTGCCTGCCTTTGATGCCTATGCCCTGATTTACTGCCACTCTGCCAGATCCAGGGTGAATGCCTGCATTTGAGTAAGTATGTGTATGGGTCCTTTAAGAAAATGTTTGGGTTAACTTCAGCCTTCTGTCCTACTGAAATGGTCAGAAACCTCACTGTTTTTTACTGCCAGATATTGTGGAGGATCCTCTTGCTAGCACTGGTACTTCAGGCTGGGGAGTCTTGTGTTGGGCTTGGGTCCCTCACTTTTTTTGTGGGAGAAGTTCTGTGTCTATGATATCCCTCCTAATTCTCAACCACCACATGAAGGTATGAGGCCAGTTCATTTTGCATTGTTGCTCCTACTACAAATCTCTGTATGTCTTCTTGACATTCTTAGTAATAAAACTTTTTCAGCTAGACTTGAGCTGGTTCTCCAGGTTGATTATTCTATAATTTAGTTGTGATTTGAATGTGTTCATGGAAAGAAGCAGAAACAGTGTTCTTCTACTTTGCCATTCTTAAAATCTCTTACAATAACAATGTTTTAAAACATGTCAGCAGTGTTTAAACAAGGAGCACAGCCTCATATTGCCAACTTTTAAGATAAATAAATAAGAAAAGAAATACCTAAGAAAAATAAACAAAATTTGAAATAATGAATGATCTCTAAACCTAGTAATCTAAAGTAAATTTAACTTAAGGAATACCCTCTTTTTAAAATAATTTTTTTAATGTTCAAAGTGGAAATGCTACTGATGAGAAGTAGGTCAAACAAGGGAAGTAATTAATGGGGCTGACTTTTATGGAAGCAAAACCTTTGGACATACTAGATTTGGAAAAATTCAAAGCTACTAAGTACTCCTACTTGAGAATAAAATACACATCCCACTTGATAAGGTAAACCTGACATACTCACAAACATCTCAGAACAAAGTATAGGTTCCAGTCTTCTAATAATAACTATGCATAGTCTTACCTGGTCTTTCCACAACCACACTAACTACAATCTTCCAGCTCAGGCCACAGATGTGTGGGTGAAACAAAAAATGACCAGTCTGTAATCATAGCTATTAGGAGAATGATAGGTTAACATGCATTAAATTAGATAACATAGACTGGACAGAGAAGAATTCTTTAGTGCCTGATCAAAATGAAAATAAAAGTCATGGCTAATTCTCTCACATTCTAAAAAGCAAAAGTATAAGAAACAAAGGGAAAGGAAAAGAAGTGAATGGGAGAAAAACAATATACAAAATATAGATTAAACATTTGGTTTAAAAAAAGATGAAGGGAAAAAAGGAAATACTTCTTTTGACTTTTTCAGGTTTCAAAAGAATTTAATAAGGTCATAATGTCACAACAACCTGAGCTCAGAGTAGATATGGTCAAAATACATAGTGATGTTAAAGAGAGATTGTAAACACTTTAAAGACATATATTAATACTTTTATAACACTAATTAAATAATTTAGAAGTAGTACACAGAACAGAGATAGCAAAATTCTAATCTATTAAAATAAATTAAAGATATAATAATTATGATAATTTCAAATGAAAAAAGAGCAGATCAAAAGAAGTGAAAAAAGTAAAAAAGAAAAATACCATGGCAATATGTAAAAGAGTAATTTGTGTAGAGAAAACTAAACATAAAGAAATGTTCAAATGTATAAAATAATAAATATGTTTTGAAATAAAAAAATATGAGTGTGAGGTAAAAAAACTATTCTAGAGAAAAATAATTTAAAAACTGTTACATAATATTTACTCTTGTTAATATCTAAATTTTGAGAATAAGCAAATACTTTTAACCATATAGAAAGTAAAAATAAATAAGTTACAAGGGGAGAATGAAACTATTGTCAAATTTCTTCATATTATTATATAACTGGAGAGCAATGTTTACATTGACTGATAGGTATAGGTCATTATAATATTAAAATATACTGCATATTTCCAAGCCCCTGTACAGTTAGGTTGAGGCCAAGCCACAAATTCTCGTTAAATGGCAAAAGACAACCATGTATCACTCTAGAGTTCAGGCAGTTGAGTGATTGTCAACTCTCTACTTTCTCTCTTCCCCAGCCCTGGTGTACTTGGTTTTAATTTATTATAGTGAAATAAGCAGTAGATGTGGACATATTATAGTCCTGGCCTTCTGATTGACTTACAGAGCAGAAAGAAATTTTTGCTGTGCTAAGTCACTAAGATTTTGAAGTTAATTTGTTTCTGAAATATAGCCTACTCTCTACTAACATGACTCAATTTCATTAAAAGTAATCAAAGGTGCCCAAGAATAAAGACAATCAGTATACAGTCTGCAATTAATTAAAAACAAAACAAAACAAAACAAAAACCTCAGGCAATAGAGTTTCAGTGAATATTGACAAATCTGCTATTATATATTTCATTTATTTTAATGAATCAAAATTAAGAACTGAAAATTTGAAAAGATACACTGAAATAACTAGAGATATATGCATCAATTTAAAAAAAGTATGTGAGTTAATTTTTTTCATAATTAGCAGAATGTATACAAGTGACAATCTTTTTAAAAAAATTACTCTAGCAGCTAAATATTATTTTAATATTTTCTCTCATCTTAAAAAAATTGTATAAATGAATACTTTTACTAATCAAGAAATATTTGTTTTATGTCAGTTGATTTATTCTTATTAAAATGAAAAAAGAATGTGACTTAAAATTTAATATACAGCATAAATAAAACTATTCTGTTTCAAAAAAATTATTTGATTTGAGAATTGAGTGATTATTTTTTTTACATTTTCTGCATTTATTGAGTGCTTTTATATTGAATCTATTCTAAGAGCTACTCTTATTGCAAAAATTATAAAGTTATTGAAGAAGAGAAAGAAGACAGAGATAGAGAAAATGGCAGTAAGTTAATTTATAAATGTATGCAATGCAAGGGAAAAAATACTATTAGATTCTTTTTATTCTAAAGTTAGATACATTAATCATAAAGTCCATTTGGAAGAACAAGCAAGCAGGAGTAGACAGGAAAACTTTGAATGAGAAAACTAGCACTACCAGAAATGAAAATAATATTAAAAATTATAATTAAAAGTGCTAATATTACATGAATAAACAAAAAGACCAACAAAATAAAATAAAAATATTACTGCATGTTGAAATTTCTGTAATATGATGCTATGAAAAGGCTGCCTTTCAAATCAGTGGAAAAAGATGGACTTCTGAAAAAGAAATCTTTGGATAAGTGAAAAAACTACTTTAAAAAAGATAAAATTGGATTCATTACACAAACACACATACACATTGATAAACCAAAATGGCTCCAAGAATTAAATGAAAAACTAATGAACTAATAAATGAGTAAATAGTATAAAAGCATTAGAAGTAACATGGGTGAATCTCTTAAAAAGCTGAGAATGGAAAAGCTTTCTTATCTGACAGAGCAGGAAGGAAGGTACATTTGAGCAGAAAAGGAGAACTTGTCCCAGTCCATTATCAGCTGCCTCTAAATTGAAAAGATAAAAGGAATGTGGAAAGAATAATTTGCATGTTAGGAGGTCTATTAACAGGTGCCCTGAATTTAGGAGTAAGCCCTAGCCCATTATCAGCTATCCTCAAATTGACAAGATCAGATAAGAGGAAATAGCCTTACTTATTAAACCATAGGTCCTCCTTATCAGAATCATATTACTATGCAGCTTTGGTGATTTTCAGAAGGATTACACAGAAAAGAAAGGGGAGGGGCTTATGCCCATAGACACAAAGACTCCAAAACAATAAAAAGGGAGACTGCTCTTCTCTCTTGATTCAACTTACTCCACATCATAAAGTATACTTTCTTTAATAAACTTTTAACTATTCCATATTTTCAAACCCTGTTTCCTGACTGAATTCTTTTCTTCAAGAGACAAGGACTGAGGGTAAATTGCCATTTCATGGTAACATATCTATATTTACAAATCAGAAATAATAAGAGAGAAAAGAATCAATTTTACTATAAAGAGACTAACCAAAAAAAAAAAAAAAAAAAAAAAAACAAAGAAAAACCACCCCAACACTTCTACCTGGGGAAAGAAAAAGCAAAATAAACACTGTAATTAAATAAAACATGTAAAAATGTACTTTTAGTCCATATTGTAAAGCATTGATTGCCCTAGAAAATTTTTTAAAGTAGACCAGAAAAATATAAGAACAGAAAAAGAAATGTACTTTAAAAGTGGACAAGAGATAAGAACAGGAGGATGTGGCAAAATGGCAATAAGAGATGGGGTCCCTAAAACTTCTCTTGGAAAATACAATTAAATAATTGGCTGGGATCCAACATGGAAACCCGGAGTGGCATAGTAACAGCTGAGAAGGATTCACACATCTCAAGAAAACACCTGAAGTTTAGAGAAAGAAAGGCAAGTGGGAAGGAAAGGAGGAAGCATTAATAGATTGCAACTCAACCCAAACTTGGCTAACTGAAGGAGCTAGGGAGGAATCAGGGACCAGTGACTGAGAAACAGCATAATACTGGGTGGGGGGAAGCTGAGTGGAGGCCAGAGAAGTGGAAACCCTGCAAGACCATGAGTGAGCTGTACCTAGCAGCAGTGTGTTAGAGACACAGTCTGGGAGCTGTGTCCTGGGTGGCATAGAAGCTGAGCAAAGAATATGAGCTGCCCTAGGTGGAAATAGGGCCCCCAGATGTAGCACCACAGCTCTCCATGCTTGAAAATGCTGCCAAGAGTAGTTGCCATGGAAATACTCTATGGCTAAAACACGGGTCTGGGTAAAACACAGTCTCAGGAGAACTAAGAAAGGCTGAGCTGGTGGCACTCTCCCCAATCAACTTGAGCAGTCTCAGCTCCCATTCCAAAGGCTTTCTCCCTCTACTCCAGCTTCCCAACAAACTACAGGAAGCAAAATGACCATGGATCACTTCAACCCCATAGATACATTTAACTACCTTCCCTCTCTCCCAAAGCTTGCCTCCCAGCATCACCTAGTGTCTGCTCTACAGCAAGACACCACAGAAATACTAAATGGGAAGAGAAAGAGATCTCCTTGGTACTGGCAGTTGTAAAGCCTTCATGAAGAGAAGGAACACAATAAACAAAATGAGTACCTAAGGATTCAAAGCCACTCAGAAAGAAGATAAAAAATCTCCAGAAAAGGATCATATAGATCTAGAAATGTATGAACTAAGTGACATAAAATGCAAGACTGTAGTTCTGAAGGCTCTCAGAGAAATAAAAACATATTGGCAGAACACTATAGCTGAGATGAATGATCTCAGAAATGAAACTTGTGAATAAAAGGAATATTTTAACAAAGAAATTGAAATTATAAAGAAGAATCAGATAAGAAAATTTGATAGATAAACAATACAATAAAAGAAGTGAGAAATGAAATAACTGCCATAGGAAACAAAAGCAACCAGATGGAGGAAACAATTAGTGATATTGAAGATCAGAAGATGGAAACAAAACAGAAAGTAGAAGATAGGGACTACAGAGTCAAAAGGATCGAAAGAACTCTATAAGAACTATCTGATTCCATCAGAAAAAAACAGCATTAGAATAATAGGCTTGGAAGAAGGTGCAGAAAACAACTCCACAGAGAGCATACTCAAATAAATAGTAAATGAGAATTTCAAAACCTATGGAAATATCTGGAACCTTAAATTAAAGAAAAAAAATATGTTTCTTAGCTACCTGGACCCTAGCAGATCTTCTCTAAGACACATGACACTGAAGATGTCAAAAAACAAACACAAAGAGGCAATTCTCAAGGCAGCCAAAAAGATACAAGAATAGACTCTTAACAACAACAAAAAAAAATGCAAATAGTTTTTAGACATTAAAACATGTTCTATCTAGCTCATTATAGGAGAAATTATATTAAACATTAATTAAGAAAAATTTTAAATACACTACATTTTTGCCATGAAAGAATCTTGTTCACAATCATTTTCTGGACAGAAACCTGCTCTATAAAAATTGCAAAATATTAACAAGTCTCCTCTAGACTGGAGCCTAATCCGTGGAACTTTTTACAAAATCTTACAAATAGAAGAAATAAAGTACATTTTTTTTACAATGAAAACCTTTAAAACATGACACTAAGATATAATTTTTCACCAGAGTAAAATCTAAAAGTGTGTCATATCATATCTTGATAAAAAAAAAAAAGTCTGACAATGATATCTTAAGCTGCAACAAACAGTGAAATTTTTAAGAACAAAATTACATTGGTATTCTACCACTGTTACATATGTAGTAAGGTAGAACAAATATAAAATTACATAAATAATATTAGAAACCAACATTCTCAGTATGAAGTAAAAAATGAGATGTAAAAATACCATAACCTTAAATTTGAATTGGAATTCATTATATAATTTTCTTTTTAAAATGTTTATTTTCTACCTCTCTCTAGAAAGGACCAGAAGCAATGATTAATTCAGTTACAGTGAGCATGCTTACTAGTTTTCAGATCGTGGTCTCTAAATAGTATTTCTCACCAAAAGAACCAAGGCTCCTTGAAAAATTACTAATCCTGGGTCTGGGGCAGAAAATGTACCAGATGAATCTGGAACATCTTGGAAGTAAAAGGAAAGACACCAATAGTTATGAGGTTCCAATGACCGAGCCAACTTAAAATGGCTCCAACTGGCCAAAAGTAGGACAACTAGGGAAATAAGAACACTGACTATGATAGATTGAAACACATGAAACATATTAAAATTTATGAGATTTACTTAATGAAAGTAAATAAATCCCATTTCTAGTTAACTCTGGCAGTTATTAGGCCATCACTGTATTCTGAAAATGAACAAATAAAGAAAAAGAATTAAGATTTCTCATGCCTTTCTTATAAATTGTGCAGCAGAGTAACAAAATATATCATAAGAAAAATTATTTTTATATAAGAATTCCAACTGATTAGTACAGAAAGAAAGGGAAAACCG
The DNA here is from genome assembly GCA_004026885.1 of Lyroderma lyra. Taxonomy (NCBI): domain Eukaryota; kingdom Metazoa; phylum Chordata; class Mammalia; order Chiroptera; family Megadermatidae; genus Lyroderma; species Lyroderma lyra. The sequence goes on from PVJL010004685.1 coordinate 25,629, forward strand.
TGTCATTTGGTAAATCCCGGTAAAAATAAGTGACCTGTGCAACAGTTATCAGCAGCTGACAATGCCGTTAGATGAAGGACTGATGGCAACTCTATAGGACATGGATCAGGTATTAATATATGAATCCTTTTTTCAACCTTAATACCACACACATACACACACACACACACACAAAGACAACATTATATTGTGTGTTTTCTGATGGCATGCAATGGGAAATACATAACACTATCAATGAGGCATTCTTGTAAAAAATTTAAACCCAAATCTGATAATCTCTAGAAGCTAACTAAGAGTCTAAAGGAAGTAAAGTGGTTAAAGGGATATACTGGGAGTGATAAGAAAATGAATGTATACACATTTTAAAAGATGCTATCTATGTATATCACATAAATACTGATAGTAACAACTTTTAGCACCTTTTGTAATTGCAGATGTCAAATGTGATTTGTACTCATCTTTTGTTATTGGTATATATTCAGTATTACAATTTTAATATACTTTTTTCTTTTCTTAAAATGTGTATACATTTTCTTGGCACAATTAATATAAAATAACACAACAGGGATGCGATTAGCAAAATCTAGTTGTAAAAAATTTCATATGGCAGACGGTTTTACCAACGTGTTCTACCAAGCATTCAAAGAAGAATTAAGACCTCTCCTCCTCAGACTCTTCCAAAAAATTGAAGAGGAAGCAATACTTGCTAACTCATTCTATGAGGCCAACATTACACTAATACCAAACCCTGGCAAAGACAACACAAAAAAAAGAAAACTATAGACCAATATTTTGATGAACACAGATGCAAAATTCCTAAACAAAATACTAGCAAATAGAATACAACAATGCATCAAAAAGATCATACATCATGATCAAGTGGGATTCATCCCGTGAGCACAAGGATGGTTCAACATAAGAAAATCAATCAATGTGATACACCACATAAACAAAATCAAAGATAAAGACCATATGGTCATTTCAATTGATGCAGAAAAAGCCTTCAACAAGATACAACATCTATTTATGATCAAAACACTAAATAAAATAGGTATAGAAGGAAAGTATCTCAACATAATAAAGGCCATACATGACAAACCCTCAGCTAAAATCATACTGAATGGAGAAAAGTTGAAGCCTATTTCCCTGAAATCAGGAACAAAACAGGATGCCCCCTGTCACCACTGTTATTTAATATAGTACTGGAAGTTCAAGACACAGCAATCAGGCAAGAGAAAGGAATCAAAGGTATCCAAATTGGGAAAGAAGAGGTCAAATTGTCACTATTTGCGGATGACATGATTCTTTATATAAAAAATTCCAAATATTCCACCAGGAAACTACTAGAAACAATAAACGAGTATAGTAAAGTTACGGGACAAAAAATCAATGTACGAAAATCAACAGCTTTCCTGTATACAAAAAATGAATCCTCAGAAAAAAAAATGAGGGAGTCAATTCCCTTTGCTATCACAACAAAAAGAATGAAATTCCTGGGAATTAACTTAACAAAGAATATGACAGACTTATACATGGAAAACTATAAGACAGTTTTGAAAGAAATTGGAACAGACTTTAAGAGGTGGAAAAATATCCCCTGTTCATGGTTAGAAAGACTTAACATTGTTACAATGACCATTCTGCCCAAAGCAATCTACAGATTTAATGCAATACCCATTAAAATCCCACAATCATACTTTTCATGAAATAGATAAAAGAATTACTAGATTTATAAGGAACCATAAAAGACCTAGAATTGCCAAAGCAATACTACATAAAAACAATAAGGCTGGTGGCATTATATTCCCTGACTTCAATTTATATTACAAAGCATCAATAGTCAATACAGCTTGGTACTGGCAGAAAAATAGAAATATAGACCAATGGAACAGAACTGAAAACCCAGAAGTAAACCCAGAAAATTATGGACAAATAATTTTTGATAAAGGAGCAAAAAACATACAATGGGGACAAGACAGCCTCTTTAGTAGGTGGTACTGGGGCAACTGGAAAAATATATGCAAAAGAATGAACCTGAGCTGTGATCTCTCTCCATATACAAAAATTAACTCAAAATGAATTAAAGTTCTTCACTTCAGACCCAAAACAATAAATCGTATAGAAGAAAACATTTGTACTAAACTTGTAGACCTAGGGCTCAAGGAAGATTTCATGAACCTTACCTCAAAGGCAAGGGAAGTAAAAGCAAAAATGAATGAATGGGACTATATCAAACTAAAATGCTTTTGCACAGCAAAAGAAACCATCAACAAGGCGAAGAGACAGCCAACGGCATGGAAGAAAATATTTGCAAATAACGCAGCAGATAAGGGTCTAATATCTGAAATACATCAAGAACTAATAAGACTTAACAACAAGAAACAAACAACCCAATTAAAAAGTGGGCAGAAGAACTAAACAGACACTTCTCCCACAAAGAAATACAAATGACCAGCAGACAGATGAAAAAATGCTCATCCTCATTAGCTCTCAGAGAAATGCATATCAAACCTACAATCAGATACCACCTCACACCTGTTAGAATGACTATTATCCACAAGACAAGGAATAACAAGTGCTGGAGAGGATGTGGAGAAAAAGGAACTTTGGTACACTGGTGGGAATGCAAATTGGTACAACCACTGTGGAAGGCAGTGTGGAGATTTCTCAGAAAATTGGGAATGGAGTTACCGTATGACCCACCAATCCCCCTTCTGGGGATCTACCCAAAAAACTTGAAAACCTTTGTCCACCAAGACTCATGTACCCCAATGTTCATTGCAGCGCTGTTCACAGTGGCCAAAACATGGAAACAACCAAAGTGCCCTGGGACAGATGACTGGATAAAGAGGCTGTGGTAAATATGCACAATGGAATATTACTCAGCTATAAGAAAAGATGAAATATTGCCATTTGCAACAAAATGGATGGACCTGGAGATCATCATACTTAGTGAAATAAGCCAGACAGAAAAAACAAAGAACTGCATGACATCACTTATATGTGAAATATAAAAACTGTAAGCAACAAAGAAAAATGAAATGAACAAACAAATAATCCATAACATAATCAATAGTTTAATGTTATTTGGGGATGAGAGGGATAGGATGGGGAGAAAGAGGAGGGGGTGGGAGAGGAGGGAAGGGAAGCTAGATATAGGGTGATGAAAAGAGAAGTCACAATAGGTGGGGAAATTATTATACAACAAGTTGACAATGCACTGTGGAATTGTATGCCTGAAACCTATGTAATTCTTGCTAACAAATGTCACCCCAAAAAGTCTATCAATAAAAATGAATTAAAAAATAATTTTATAAGTCAAATAAAGTTTGTCAAAGAAGGCACCAAGTCTTTTGTTTCATTAATATGAGTTGCCTATGACCAGTCCTTCTGTTTGCCCTAGGATAGTCTTAGTTTATTTAGAGCAATTGTAACAGCACTCCTTGTCACTTTCAAAATATTTGTATAATAAAACTATAATTATCTTATCCATCAGTCAGTATCAAGTAACAAGTGCATAATTAAGCAAATTGTATTTGTTTTTGTTTTCTTACTTTTTTCTCATTTATTTTTATTATTTAATTGTATTTTTTTTTTTTTTTTTTTTTTTTTTTTTTTTTTTTTTTTTTTTTTTTTTTTTTTTTTTTTTTTTTTTTTTTTTTTTTTTTTTTTTTTTTTTTTGCTTTTTGGTATGTGGGTAGCTCCCTGACTAGGAATCGAACCCAGGCCGCAGCACTGACAGTGCCAGTGTCGAAGCCCCAAGCCACTACACCACCAGGGAACTCCCTTAATTGTATTTAACATACAATATTATATTAGTTTCAGGTGTACAGCATAGTGATGTGACATTTATGTAACTTACAAAGTCTTCATTCTGAACATCTGATTCCCATCCTATACCATATATAGTTATTGCAATGTTATTGACTATATGCCCTATGCTGCACTTTACATCTCTGTTCCTATGAATTTGTACTTCTTGATTTCTTTCCCTCTTTCACAAACCCCTCCCACCCTTCTCTCATCACCCCAACAAATCTAGTACCCATTTAATGGCACCCATAGTTATTGCAACATTATAGACTATATTCCCATGTTATATCCTATATTCCCATAACTTACTTTGTAATCACCAGATTAAACTTTCCAAACTCTTCCTCTTATTTCAGTCCCTTCCCCAACTTTATTCCCATTGGGCAAAAAACCAAATGTTTTTTTATATCTATGAATCTATTCTTGTCCCATTTCTTTATTTTCTTCTTTGGAATTCATCTACAAGCGAAGTCAACTTGCATCTGTCTTCTTCTGTTTGACACTCCACTCAGTGCAATAAACTTCATGTCTTTTGATTGGAGCTTTTAATCAATTTAAATAAAAAATAATTGTTGATGTGTACCTATTGTCATTTTATTGTTAATAATATTGTTTTCCCTCTCATCTTAAAGCAGTCCCTCTAACATTCCTTGCAATATTGATTTGGTGGTGATGAACTCCTTTAGCTGTCTCTTGTCTGAGAAGTTCTTTATTTGTCCTTCAATTTTGAATGATAGCCTTGCTGGGTTGAGTAATCTTGGTTGTAAGTCTTAGCTTTTCATCACATTTAATATTTTCTGTCATTTCCTTCTGGTCTGAAAAGTTTCTATTTGGAAGTCAGCTGACAATCTTATGGAAGCTCCCTTATAGCTTATTAGTTGTTTTTCTCTTGCTGCTTTAACTATTTTTTCTGTCTTTAGCCTTTGTCATTTTAACAATAATGTATCTTGGTGTAAGTTTATCTTGTTTGGAACTCTCTGTGCTTCCTGTGCTTGTATTCCTGTTTCCTTCTCCAGGTTAGCAAAGTTTTCAGTCATTATTTCTTCAAATAGGTTCTCAACATTTTGCTTTCTCTTTTCTCCCTCTGGTACTCCCATGATAACAATGTTGTTTGGATACTACTTTTATTCTTTTTTTTTTCTCTTCTTACTGGATGTTTTTTGTTATCTTATCTTTCAATTTGCTAATTTGATCTTCTACTCTATCTAGTCAGCTGGTAATTCCTTCTATTGTATTCCGAATTTCATTTATTGTAGTCTTGATCTCTGACTGGTCTTTTTTTTATGGTTTCTATGTCCATTATGCTTGCTATATCTCTGTTGAAGTTTTCATTAAGTCCCTTGAGACTCTTTAAAATCATTATTTTAAGCTCTGTGTCTGATAGGCTGCTTGCCTCTATCTTGTTTAGTTTTTCTGGGATTTTCTGTTGTTCTTTTATTTGATATGTATTTTTTGTTTGTTTACTCATTTTGGATAACAGTCTGTATTTGTTTCTATGTGTTAGGTACATCTGCTACCTTCCCAGTATTGCAGGATAGCCTTATGTAGTAGGTGGCCTGTAGGGCCCTGGCACTATCTTTCTGGTCACCTGCATTGGATGCTCCTATAGATTCTAGTTTGATGCTGTGCCTGGAGCTACTCAGCAAAAGTTTAAGAGTACAACAATGCCAGTTGTAGTCAGCCTGGTGGTGCTTTAGGGAAGATTTAATATAGGTGGAGCTGGCTGCTCACCAGAGAAAGTGCCTCTGGCATTGGTGGAGTGGGTGAGGTGGAGGTCCCAGTGACTCAGCAGGGTGGAGTGAGTAAAGCTCAGCAAACCAATCAGGTTCAGATTTGGCTATGTGGGGATGGGTACAACACAGGAAAGATGGCATGCATCAGCCATCTGCAGGAGAGGAGGGCACACCCAGGAAAAATGGTAACTATCTCTCAGCCCTCACTCCAAAGCCACATATCTCAGTCTGACCCCTGAGTCATCATCTGTCTCCTGAAGCCCAGGGTGAGTATGATGAGTAGCTGAGTCTGTGAGGGCACTTTAAAAGGATGTCTCTGTTCTCCAGAGCCTTCCATCGCAAATGGACAGTCAGAGCCTCCACTGTTATTCACAGTCAGAGCCTCCACTGTTATTCACAGTCAGATGTTGTGGGACTCCTCTTCCTAGCACTAGTGTTCCAGCCTAGTGAGCCTGGTATGGGGCTGCGGTCCCTTGCTTTCCTTGGGGGAAACTCTGTGGCTGAGATGTCCCTCCTGATTCTCTACCACCACTGAAGATTTGGCTCATTTTTCATTTGTGCCCCTGCTACCTGTCTCGCTGTGGCCTCTCTTTTGCATCCTTAGTTATAAAGCTTCTGTTCAGCAAGGCTTCATATGGGGGAAATGTTGGGAGCCATGAAGGTTGATTCTGACCTGTGGAAAAAAGGCTTGTTCCTTACTGCACCTGGAGGGTGTTGTGTTTATCACTGAGGTATGTGGTGATAATGGCCAGTCCCAGTGATAGTTCAGGGAACTAGATGTTTTTCAGGGTCTGAGAGATTGATTGGCTCGGAAACCTGACCTTTTAACAATGAGTAGTAGTTAATAAGCTTAGTAGTCACTTTAGTCATGCATTCCTTTTGTTACCGTACTGCACGTACCCTTATGATATATAATGGCTGGAAGAAATCAACTCAGGGCTTCAGTATTTACTGGAGTCCTCCCAAGACTTTCTCTCTCTTGTCTTTTCTTTAATCCTCACTCCCCATCTCAGGACTGTTCGACTTTATCGGCAGGCTTCCGATAGTTCTCCATATTGATTGTTCAGTAATTTAGTTGTAATTTTAATGTGTTCACAAAGTGAAGCTTGCACGATGTTTACCTACTTTGTCATCTTGTATCTCCTGGATATTTAATCTGTATTTGGTTTTATAAAAATTCTAAAGAAATAGGAATCCTAATTAGTGTGGCCTAGTAGACCACTTTGTTAGTCTTTCTGGGCTTTCATAAAAAAGTACCACAAACTGGGTAGCTTAAACTACAGATGTCTATTGCCACATTTCTAGAGGCTAAAAGTCTGGGTTCGATGAGTTAGCAGGCTTTTTTCTTCTGAGGTCTATGAGGGAGAATCTGTTTTAGCCCTGTGTAACAGAGTAAAAAGCCCACTCCCTCTGACCTTATTTTATTTTAGCCTATATTGTTCCCATGACCCTCAGACTAATATCCTCTACTTTAGAGATGCTGTCATTACAGGAATTTTGCTTGAGTTTTAGTTTTTAAAAGAACAGCCTCTTACAGAAAGGTGCCTCTCCAGAGGAGGTGACAGAAATGTACACAAAAATAAAGACTGTTTATCAAACATTTTCAGGAGTCTCAAAACTTGACTAGGAACAAAGACATGTAGAGATTTTGTAGTCTTCCTTGGGTCCCTGTTACCATCATTAGTCACTTGTCACCTCACCCATTTCTCTTTTGTAGATATAAAAGAAGCATGAACTGTGTATTTTCTTAAGATGTGTTTGATGAAATGCTTGCCCCCCACCCTCCCTCTCCACTCAATCTTTTCTATTTGGCACCTTGTTGGTCAATAAGCTTTTTCTTGCTCTAAATTCTGACAGTTTTAGTTTCCACCATATTAAGAATCCAGCACATAAGACTTTTGGACCAGTAACACAGGCCACTCTCATTGGCTTGTAGATGAACTTTGCCATATGTTTTCATATTGTCTTTTCTCTGGATGAGTCTTCTTAAATTTTCTCTTCTTGTAAGGACACCAGCCATTTTGATTTTGGGAGAAGCAGAAAGAGAGGAAGCTGTTAAACACATACCAGCCTAAAGGGAGTGGCAATAAGAGGAGGTTGCCTGCAGTGACCATAAACAAACAGCTGAGGATCTCTCCAACCCCTCAACAATTGTAGGCTGACATGTGAGCATGACTGATGGAGGGAAAAACCTCCTGCCCTTTTCTGCAGGTTGGTGGCAGGGGAGGATGCAAATCTGCCAAGCTAAGACAGGAATTGGCTGGAAATTTGAATGCTTTTGAAGAGAGAGAGGGTGAAGCAACAGCCTTATTGTGGCCTGGAGGATTCACCTGGAGAATGGTGTTGTGGCCACTTGCATTCCCCAAAGGATGGTATTATTTTTAGAAAGATATAAAGAACTCTGTGTGCAGTCTGAGACTGGTCTAGCATGGCAGAGGGTGGCAGGGCTATTATTTTTAGGTGTTTTGGAGGGATCAGGATCTGAGGCAGAAGCCTCTTATTCTTTCAAAATTGTGTAACATTTAAATAAAGACTCCTTTCTTTTTTCACCAAGGCTCTGCCTTTGGAATTTGCATATGAGTAGGGCAGTGGGACCTGATTTCTCTTCAGTAACACTATTATATTAGAACCCACTCTAATACCTCATTGTAATTTGGTCACTGTGTAAAAATTTTATTTCCAATAAAGTCACAGTCTGAGATTACTGAGAATTAAAACTTGAACATATAAATTTGGGGAGAAGAGACAATTTAGTCCACAATAATTAACAAGACTTTAAATAAAGCAATTTTATTTACTTATTTATTGCAAACCAATGGAGATTTGAGATTTAAAATGGAGACTTACAAGCTGGCATAAAAATTCTCAAACATCACAGCCTGATCCCTGTCCTGCCTTAATCAAGATTGAAGATCAATCTTGAGATGTCGATTAATCATGGGGGAAAGGAAATGAAGAATTCAAACCCTGTGGTTTTTCTTCATGTCCTCCTTAGCCCTAGAAGATTTCACTCCAAAAAGCTAACAGAATAAAATGCCACCATTCAGTTAACTATTTATAAAAAAGTTTCTAGTGGAAGAAAGTCTCTCCTGCTTCACTGAGAACAGCATCACCAGCTACAAGTTGAAAAGTCCACAGGTGAATGTAGCCAACAGCATTTAAATAGGACCCACAGAGTACAAAGTCACTAGTTATGACTAAAACTAAATGATAGGAAAAAAAAGAGATAAGGTTAGAAACCAGACTATAACAGCCTCCAGGTAAAGAACTCTGCTGAGGGCCAAGAGTGGACTTGAGAGATTTGAAGTTACAGTAACTTTGTTGAGAGTGGAGTTGGAGTTCAATATTGTTTTTTAGTTTTCATTATAGTTATCACTTATATTTGTGTTTTTAAAATGTGACTTGACTGAAAGAATTAATAGTTTCACAAAGAAACATACAAACTCATACAAAAGATAATTAGTTTTACATCTAGTTTTACAGATGCTTTTTTTGGTCATGTGAAGGTATAATCATAATCTCAATTTTATTGATGTTTCTTCTATAGTTCTGAGATGGGGGCATATTTATATTTACTGGAAAGCATTTTAATTGTTTATACTAATCTGTCATGTTTTCTATTATTATTAATGCTGGCAATATTGAACAGTGAACTTGGCGAGGGAGATAAAATGTAAAGTTCTATTGTTATAAGAATAATGTTTGCTGAAAGTAAATGGGTGAGCACCTGGAAACTGTTCTTTACAAATATCTCTCCTCTTTGTGAACAGATATTCCTTGGGTGACTTAAAGCTTCCCACATTTAAAAGAATATTGACATTAGCTGTTTAATAATTAAATAGAGTGGGAGTTATAACTAATGTATATATCTAGCAAGTTGGTAATGGTCTCCCAAATTACTTATTTCTTCAGAGTTATTCCTTTATTTAAAGTTATTTTCTGCTCTTGGGCAGCACCTGATGTCCTATGTATGTCACAGGGTGTCTGCCCCTTACTCTCAGAGAAGGCATACAAGCTACATTTCTTTATTCATCTGACAAGGTGAACACTTCTATATAGGGCACTGGGTGAGCCCTTCCACTGATATTAATCTCAAATGACTGAATGCTAAATCTTAGAACCAGGTAGTAATTAAAGAATAAGTACATAAAATATTTTAAAAATAGCTAAAAGAAAAGGCAAATGCTAGCAAATTGCCTCTGCAAATGACTTTGTCAGAACCAGAAAGTACATCTCAAACTCAGCAGCAGATTCTTATATTGGAGGCAGGCAGGAGGCACTGAAGTGCTGGGAGACACCCTCTGTAATTATTTACAAACATGAGAAGTTGAGAGACAGGTCTCTTTCCTTTTCTGTTTAAAGTGGAAGAGACAGTCTTCTGAAAACAGAATGTGGGTGAGATAAATATGTTACCATGTCATGGTGAATTTCCCTTGGTCTATGTCTCTTGAAAGAAAGACTTCAGGCAAGAGACAGTTTCAATAAACATAAGATAGTTAAGAGTTTATTAGTAAACAAAGTACACTCTAAAAAGTAAAATGGGCTGGCTCAAGAGAAGGAAGCAGCCCCTCCTTAAATTGTTTGAGGGTTTTTATTCTTGTAGAAAATTTCTCCCCCTTTCCCGCTGCTGTGGTTTATTGGAAAGAAGCAAAGCTACATAATAGCACAGTTCTGGGAACCAGGACTTATGCTTGAATAGGTCAGGCTGTTTCCCCTTTGTCTTGCATTTCTCTGATCATCTTATCTTTCCGTTTGAGGATAGCTGATAATGGGTCAGGCTAATTCCTTATTCTGCATTTATTTTCTGAGGACTTATTCTCTTTATTTTAGAAGTATCTAATGGGTGGGGGTGGCAGATAACTGTCCAGTGTTTTTCTTTGCATCTTTTTTCTCCTTAATTTAGGGACATCTGTTAATGGGCCTCCTAACAGGTAAGTTTTTTGTTTTGTTTTGTTTTGTTTTGTTTTGTTTTCTGCATTCCTTCTCTAACAACTTTTTGCTTTAATTTAGAGGCACCTGATAATGGACTGGGACAATTTCTCTTATCCTTCTCCTTTTTACCTTTCTTCTTATTCTGTCATTTCCCCTCTCAACTATTTGAGACCCTAAAATCTTTTAGGAAAATGAATGGTGTGTCTCTTCTGTAGCTACTTCCTCCCGAAAGCGGGTGAAGTTGCAGTTATAGTCTCACTCCCTTACTCTTTCTGTCAGGAAGGCAATGTTGCCCTTAGTTCCTAGGCAGGTGAAAGACAAAAGTTGCAACCAGCAGTGTCAAAAGGAGACCTATATAGATCTGAGGCTTCTATCTCTGAAGAAATAGGTTAAAATCAGTTTAAAGTGGAACTGCTATTACCTGCAGCAGACACACTTGATAAGTTAAAAAACATGGGACAGCCAGGGAACTACCCACATAAAAATAAATAAATAAGTAAATAAATAAAATTTTAAAAAAAAACATAGGCCAAATATTAGTAGAAGTAATATACAAACTAAAGGCCCTAACAAGGGTAGAAGCCAAGTTATGGGAGGCAGAACATCTCTTATTGCCTGGTGTATTGATTTAGCCATTGGGCTTTTCTTTTGCAAAGCTATGAATCCACTTTGTCTGCTTTATGAGTGTTAGGTTTTTATTCCCCAAAAAAGGGGCTGGAAAAATAATAGAACTAAGAGGATTAATATCATGTTGATGATTAAGTAAGAAATCACTTGTTTGGTAACTTTTTAAATAGTAGCTTGAGATCTTCTAGTGGCTCACAGGAGTACTGGATTACCCTTATTTTGTTCAACCTCTGTTGAACAAAAGGCTATGTAATTTTGTAGCTAGATGCCTTCTCTGGAGTTATAGTTCCCATTGGGATTAGTATTTGGGCATAGACTTTGTTTCTATAGGATAACTAGGCTCAGGTATATGGAGATAATTTATAAAGACGATGGCAACCTCTGTAATTGTTTCTCTCTCTGCCTTAGAGTTTTCCCTATGACAATATTAACATATTTCTCAGAGAGATCAAGAGTAAGAGTGAGCTTCTGAACTGGGGAATCTGTCTTGCAGGAGTGCTAGGGATTAGAATTGTCTCTGAGAGCTATAAAATCCCGGACATATGGCACTTCTGTTCATTTTTCCAATTTGTGACAGTAGTGACCTAATTGTAAAATGGTATTGTAAGTGAAACTCTTATTCTTTGGCCAGATTTTTTTTTCTCTAAATTTGATGTCAAGCCATTTTGCCAAGGAAGATAAGTCTCTATTTTCTTAGTATCTGAGGGTCAAACTTGTTCCAATTTTGTGGAATACAACCAAGTAGGGACTCAAGGGGACAGAGTTCTGCTTAACACCATCTATTAAAAAAAACAGAGTGAGAGGTGAAAAATAGGGTGTCCTCTCAATTCTGGTCTCTGAAGCCTTTCAGAAGCAAAGTATCTCCTGCCTCAGATACTGGCATAGGCTAGTGCCCATGCACTGAAGTAAGAGACTTATGTGCGGCTCACTATGAACTTCTAGTTCACTCTTTTCCTTTAAACTATGAATTTATGCATAACCCACCATGCGTGTACCAGGGCAGAACTCTCTGCCTTCCCCTTCCCTGTTGTTTGAAGAGATGAATCTCGTCTTTGTCCTTTTCCTCTAAGTGTCCTTTTCCTTGCTGGTTGTATGTAGAGTTCTTTTTAACATCTAATTGACGTGCTCTACATTTTCTCTAAGGTACAGGCCACTGGCAAGAAACAGACTGAGTATAAACCTAAATTATTTCTACAACTTAGCAGGCTTTAGAGCTAATAGGTCCAGAGTGAGCAGCTAAGACAGTAAATGGCTCCTAATATTAATCAGGAAATTAACTGGTTTACCTACCATGTAAAGGGTAACCTGTAGTTCCTCCCTCCCCCTCCCAGCCCCCACCTCCCCATCACAAGAATAACCTTCTTTTTGGGAACTGCTGGAAACCTTGGACCCATTCCAGTTGATTATAGACATTTGCAGAAAGGGAGTGTTCTCTGCTTTTTTCAAAATAGAAAATAATTCCTCCTCCTGCACCATTTAGTTTCACATAGAGGGGACCACTGCTTTGGAGGACTAGGGCCCTTCTTGTTTTAGAGGTCTGAGTTTCAACACTCAAAGTAGACTCTTATCTGATGTTTTCTTTTTTTCTGGGGTTCCCAGAGTGACTGTGAGGTAGCTTTAGCTTTGTTCTCTCTGTAATTGTGGCAAAAAGTCTGGCCTCACCTTTGGTCTCATCTCTAGTCTCTGTTCCTTCTTTTCTCATTTCTCTTGTCTCCATTTATAAAGGCATTGAAACAAATATTTTTGGTCTTCTTTAAGATTGAGGCTTATTATCAGAGATGTAATCACAATAATAGATTTTCTACAATTTTCAAAAACTTTAATTTTACAGACCACTAAAGCAAGCAATTTGTATTTTAATTTTCAAATCTACTAACACAAAAGAACTATTAGCAAATTTAAAGAGGAAGCAAGTTCTTTTATTTGTCCCCCTGCAGTTTTAAGAAGACTAAATTGCTGGCTCAAGAGATGCTTGATTTTAAATGTGCTTGTTTTTTTATTTTTGTATTTTTAGTAGCTTTTACATTCTTGGCTGCTGCCTCAGGCAGATCCTTGCTTACATTTTGACTTTATGCAAGACCTTGAAAGTTACTAGACTGAAAAAAAAACCTTATAAGACTCTTTTACCCAATCTCTGAAGACAGAGTTGATGTCTAATATAAGTGAACCAGAAGACAGGTGGATTCCCCTGTTCTCTGACCATCAGTTTAGCCACCTTTTTAAGAATTTCTATTGCATAACATCAAAAAATCTTGTTACCAGAAAATGGGGTGTCCTTGTTGACACGATGTCCAGGTTCTTGGTATCTCGAGCGAAGAATTGAAGGAGACACACACTGAAGTGGTGAAACAAATAGATAGTTTATTGAGGGGAAAGTACACTCCAGAGAGGTAGGAGAGGGCTCGAGCAAAGAAAGTGGCTCAGGAGCCCCAATGAATGAGGCTTTGGAGCTTTTATTCTGAGTCTTCAGGGGACACACCTCTGGGCATGGGGTCTCTTGATTAACAAATTTGATTGACAAGGGGTCTGCCTTCTGACTGCGCATGCCCTTTCCCAAAGTTCAGCCTGTTATGATATTAATGAACTTCTGGGCATATGTATGATATTACAATGATGGTATAATGAGGTTCAGGTAACTCTCACTGTGCAGGTGTTAGGAGCTGGCCCAAGCTGGTGGGCTTCTTTGGCCCTCTGACTTCCCTGTCTTTGTCTGGAACTTCCTCCTAGTCTGGGGCAGGGATTATATGTGAAAGGGTGGTATCTAGGCATAATGATTCCAGCAGGCAGTCTCATGGGAGGTTGAGATTTCCCTATTCTATCTGCCTTCCTCACATTCTCTTGGGAGACGTGATCCCCACAAGTCTTTATGGGAAACTGAGGGGCTGAAGGTCTCATCTTCTGTATCTGCTTCCTGCTGAAAATGGTCATTGTCCCTACCTATTGGGGATCCACGGAGCTCTCACCCTATCTGATCTAAAGAGGGTAAGGGGTCTCAAGATCCGCCATGTTGACTCCTTGGGTTGAGATGGGCTGGAAGGCTTATTGGGCACTGCTAGTATCCTGATGGTTTCTAGATTAAGAGAAATTAATTCAGTTAGTACTTTAAAGGCATTGATCAGAGAAATGGGTTTTAAAGCCCTTGTCACTGGGTAGTTTCAGGATAGAAAGTCTGTTGCTCTGGGTTAGGAGCCATAGAAAATTGATTAAGGAAAGCAATTAAGAAAAGGTGAAACTAAGAGCTAAAGAAGAAAGAAAAGGAGTCTTTAGTCAATTGGGCGGGGGGGGGGGGTTGGCTGCTCTATTTGGCCCACATCACTAACCAGTTCAGTCTGAATTTAAAAGATTTCTGGCAGAATTGATACAGACCAACAAGTCAGTAGATTTTAATGACATCAAGCAAACTCATGGCTCAGAAACTGACTGGGACATAAAATATTCTGAGCACAGTGTCTTTATAAGTAACATGTTACTAATTTTATTTTTACTTTTTCTGATTTATAGTAATACAAATATTAGATATGTTTCTTACCTTTTTTGCTGTTTTGTTTCCTGGGAAGAATGAAGAATGTGCAAAATGTTGTAACCATAAAAATATGATTACTCCCTGCCTTAGAACTTTGTGGCTTGAACTCTTCTTTGTAACTCAGAACTGCCTGTATTTTAGAAAATAACCATCAGGTTGACTTAGGTTTTCTTATGATTTGTGTTAGAAAGAAAGAGAAGAACTTGTAGGAGACAAGGACAATTATAAGGCAGTTTATATGGGTTACTGCAAATTTAACACCCTATAATGACACATTGATTTCAATGTTTTCCCATCCCAAATAACTTCTTATATGATGACAAGGGTAAGGCAAAATAGCTGATCAATTCAGAAAAAAATGAAGTCCATGAACTAGAAGATCAATCAAATTGAATGCTTTAACATCCAGTGAAGGCCTCTGAACTAAAATAATTTTTGTGACCCCTGGCCAATCCTTCAGTCTCACACAGATGTCTTCCTTAGTATATGGAAGAAATAATAATATCACTTAAGCTCAGATGCTCACTTTGGAAATTAATTCACATTTTAAAAGCTCTTTTTATATGATGATTATAGTGATCCAGGAGTGCCCAAAAGTAGAGAAAAGAACCCAGCAGCAACCAAGATAAACACTGAGCTGTTTACAAAGGAAGAGCTAAAGCAAGTGCAACTCTGTCAGAATCTCATGGTGAAATCACCAAGCAGAGCTGGTATGGACTTGTATTTTCTACATGCAGTACAGAGGAGCAATAGCAGCACTTTAATATTTATTTATAGATGGATGGGTGCATGCATGTGTCAGGTGCAAAAATATAGGTGTTGGGGACAATGCTATCTACAACAGAAGCAAAGTTCTAACCATGAACAGAAATAGCAGGATTGAGGTCGGAGGGTCTCCCCTGTTTTGAGTCATAGGTAAGTGATGGCTACTGGGTAAAGACCACTATGAAGCCAGCAGGCAAGGTTGAGCTTTCAGAATCTCTTGCACTTAATCAACGAAAGCATCTCTGCTCTCAGCCTATTTGTGCAAATCCAAAAGAGGTGCCACTTTCACTGAACACTTACTCCCCATAAGCTGAAAACCTCTTGTAGTAGATATACTAACCTCTGAAAGCAATGAGGTGCCTGTCACTCCTTAGAGTTGTGCAGTGCACCGTTTGTAAAACCTTACCTGTTGACCTATAGTGGTAACTACTATAGCTGCTGCTGTTCTGGGGCCATGATTTCTCTGGTGGGCAATTATGTGTCAGAAAGAACTGGAAACCAACCCCATTGTTCACCAGCAGTGAAGCCAGAGGCAGGATTATCAAAGTAACATGGAACAAGTTTGGTTGGCCAAGATCTTTATTGGCCTCAATCAGCCCTAATAAGTACCTTTCAAATTCTACAAGGATCCAGGCCCATTTATGAACATTTGGTAGTGACTGGTCAGACTCAAGAATTAAAATGCATGGCTAGGGAAATTCATGGTCTCTTTTCGAATGCCTAACTTAGTAAAAACAGGAGGGGGACAGAGCGTGAGAGAGAGAGAGAGAGGGAAGGAGGGAGAGAGAGAATTTTGAAAGTAATGAACTAAGCTTTTGCTTTAAGGATTTAGTAAAAGAATAGTAACAAAATGACCCAAAGGTAAAGTGAGAGAGGAAATAATAAAGAAGAAACTGACCAGTTAGAAAAAGTGTTTGTTGAGTAAACCAAGGCCCCAACAGAAAGACTTGTGTTTTTCTCTCTCACACTGTATCTCTGTCTCTGCCACTGTCTCTGTTCCTGTCCTTGCCCTCTCTGTCTGTTTCTCTCTTCAAGCAGTTTCACTGTTTTGGTAATGCATGCACACACGCACACACACACACACACACTCACACTCACACACATTTTGGAAACCTTTGTTTTTTGCTTGAGGGTGAAAATGTGCAATCTCTGATCTACTTCCCAAGATTTAAATGTATAAAAATATAAATATCTATAAATAATCTATTGAGTAAATTTTGGAGACTAATTGCTTAAATCCATATTTACTTGTTCTAATAGACTAAGCCTCACTGTGGCTTTTGAGCCACTGTACATGGCAAGGAGCAGAAGATAGTGCATGCCAAGCATAGTCAGGCCAGTACATACACATGCCTCTGCACACTTTAGGCCCTGAGTGAAGTTTTATAGCATTTTCCATCTGAGCAGACTAGGTAGAATGCTTTAAGTTGGGTGCTTATATCTCTGAAAACAGAAACATAACCATCAAGTTGATTTACCTTTTCTCAAGTTTTATGTTTGAAAGGAAAAAAAGAGCTTGCAGGAGGCAAGGACAATTATAAGACAAGTTTATATGGGTTACTGCAATTTAATACCCTATAATTACTCATTGATTTCAATGTTTTCCCATCACAAATAACTTCTTATATAATGGTGGTGGTAAAGGCAAAATAGCAAATCAATCCAGGAAAAAATGAAGGCCATGAACTGTAAGATCAATCAAATTGAACTGGTCTCATGTATAAATAGTTTGAGTCAAGTGAGAAAGCACATACTAAAGTAATAAATATGAAAAAATTGCTTTTATTAAATTGAGGTTCAGATGGGATGAAATCAGAACATAGCTCCCTGAATTGCATGTTTTGTTCAACAAAAAAGGGTTGCTCCAACATCTAATGAAAGCCTTTGAATTCAAATAAATCATTCTTGTGACCTCTGGCCAATCTTTCAGTCTCACACAGATATCTTCATTCATGTATATGAAAGAAATAATATCACATCATTTCAGCTCAGATGTTCACGTTGAAAATTTACTCACATTTGAAAGCTCTTTTTGTAAGGGCCATACCATGCAAAAGGAATAGCAGCTCATCAAAGAAGGCTCTGCCATGTGGTAGAAAGAGTATAACTATAGAAGGCAGGTAATCTGAATTCCAGTTTTGATCTGCTACTGTTTGTACCATAACCTCGCATATGTCACAGAAAAACTTGTGTCTCAACTTGCTCATCTATAAACAAAACATCTGTATCTAAGGAACTTGCCCACATTACCATCCTATACTTCAATGGTCACTGCACACATATACACGTAAACATGATAGATAGATAATAGATAAAAACAGATAATAGTTGGAAAAATGATAGATAATAGATGTTATAGATATAGATAGACAGATAGATAGATAGATAGATAGATAGATAGATAGATAAAGTAGTAGAGTTGGATTCCCCAGAGAGGTGGTAAATAAATTATCTATCTTGCTCACCTATAGGGCAAGTTAACTCTAAGTGTGCCTGGAGCTCTAGATGTCTACTTACTCAATGACATGTGTTTTCCCATCTTTCTTCACTTCCCACCTCTACTTCATTGGCTTCCTTGTACAATATCCCAAATAAAAGTAAAAGAAGGCCTGTCTGACAAGCTATTGTACAAAGCACTATAAACATTGATATAAATAACTTCATTTTGAAAACCAGAGTGAGTCTATAGTTAGAACATGCGCAGTTTGGACCCAGTGATAAGCAAGAGTGTTCACATGTGGGTGTGCTGCCAAGTAAACACTACACCCCTCATCTGGAGTGGGTAAGACCTGCAAGAAGATACAAACCCTGTATTTTACACTGCTGGTGGATCGTTTCTTGTTTTTTTGGCTAAGATAAAGTGTAGACTGCTAGTGGTCACTCAATCTCACTGAGACCTCCTGTTACTGGAGACTCAAGAAAGGCATCTGCCATTAGAGGCTCTGCCTGATCAGAAACTCACCATCTACAGTCCCAAAACCAGCCTGAGACTGACATCTCATATTGTACTGGATCATTACTTATTACCTTTGTACCTTATATGCCTCTCTGTGTGTGTGTGTGTGTGTGTGTGTGTATGTGTGAATTGAACGTGTGAGTAAAGTATTCAAAATATATTAATGTGGCCTGTGTTGCTTCTGCTGCAAGTCATGAGATTCCCTTAAAAACCAAGGAAATGCCTAACCTGAAGGGCCCTGCCTAACCAGGCGGAGATTTAGTTTTCTTTCGGGGAGTGCTCCTTCATCAGTTTCAGTCTGGCTGACTTGCTGGAAAAGATAGCATCACAGCCCCTTTCTTAAAGCTCACAAGTGGTGCAGCTGGCCATTGGCATAGTCACCAAATGGTGTAGTCAGCAATTAGTGCCTGAACAGGGATAATTTAATCTTAAATAGATTTAAGTTTGTGCCTGTCCAGCCCCACTCTGGGCTTCAGTCTAGGATCTGGTGCACTCCTCCTGCCACAGTTTGGAGGTAACCAAGAAGCTGAAGGTGGAGCCTGCGATGGAGCCCGGGCCTCTGCCAGTCCCTTCATCACCGACGCTCTAATTCAAGTAGATTTTGGGCTTCTAGAAGAAATTGTTCCCTTGATTCTCAGGAACAAAATTGCTTTGGACCAAAACAAGGCTTAAGATCTACTCCAAAATTTAGGAGGCTAAAACCAAAGCATTTCCTTGTGACCAATTGGCTGCCCCCACAGGGCTGTGAATGCTGTTTTTCCTGAAGGGGAACTAGCCTGGGTGGTAAAGGGCTCAATGGTGCTAAAACATGTAGCTCAAAGCTGAGAGGTTCTGCCTTGACCAGCAGTTAGCCAAGGTGGCAAGGAAAATTTCCTAGGTTGTGCACAGTCTGTGAGCCTCAAACCAAATTTAAAATTTAACACAAACAATAAAACAAAACAAAAGGTGGCTAGAAGCAACTGCAAAACACCACAAAAAATATTTTTTTATGTTTATGAATAGACTTGCAATACTAGCATACGACCAGAAAGAAAAAGCACAAGCCGAACTTATTTCTGAATTTAGTAGAACCAATACATTACAGTGGGAACTTATGCTCTGGAAAACTAAATAAAGTGGCAGTAGGATTGCAACAATGCTAGCATTAGTTCAGAAACTTAAGGATTCATTGAAGGTAAGAAGATGTCCAAAAACCTTCCTAACAGTGAAGGAACCATGGTTCTCCACAGAGGTCAAAGTCCAAAAGAGACTTCTTGTACAAACCTCTGATGATGTACAGATTGACCTTATGGTGTTGAGAAACTGCAAACCTTTAATTAAGAGAGCACCAAAGGAAGAAATTCTTGTACTCTTATTGAAATCTATGTCTGTGATTGATGAGGGTAGACACAAAAGAGAAATCCTAGCTAGAAAAATTATTAAGTAAAGTAAGTCAATGAACATGATTAGAGTTTCTTTTATAGACAATCCTAAGGGAATGCATTCACACCCAAATGATCCTGGAGATTATAATGACTCCTGGGACACAGATTGCTCATACAAAAGTAGGCCAGTAACCACCAGAAAGAGTATAACTGACTATAATTACCATTATAGTACAGCATAAATAGTAGACGAAGGAAAACAATACACAAGAGCAGAATTATAGGCCAGGGGCACAGACTATTACTAAAAAGATAAAACCAATGCAGTATGGCCCTTTATGATTTAAGATAAGAGAGGAAATACCATTCATTTAACTGGCACAGAAATGAGACAAATCTCAGTCATTACAGAATAATCACCCCTTAACTCTGAACTAATCAATTTAACCACACAACACCACAGTTGGATGTATACTCTGTGAGATTGGATAGCAAAAGCTTGGAGAAATACCCACGCTCAGGTAAATTAAACATCTTTGGGAGACAACATGAAATAGAACACACCACAGGAAGACAATTAAGATAGTTTGAAAATTAGCTATTCTGACATTAGTATAAAAAACACAGCCACATATCAACATACTGATGAAGGTAAAGGTATCCAATGGTATTAAAAAGACTGTATTAAGAGGTGCACCACCTCAACTAAAAATATCCTACATAAATCCCATTGGTCAGACACAGACCATAGATGATATCATTAAGGTTCTTAACCTTTTCAAGGAGTTGCACACTCCAGTGCGATTTATATTCAATACAAAATATGTATACAATCCAGAAGGACTTCATTCTCAAGGTGATCCATTTAAAAAAAGACTTAACATGCCTAACAGAAATGGGTTCTGGCAGCTTAAGGGAAAATTTCAGAGGCAAACATATTAACACTCTAGATGCCAAGAAATACATTCAATAGAACGAGTCCAGCAAATCCCTGGGACAATAGGTTCCAAACATCTAGGAAATGTCCACTACGGGAAGAAATTTTAACATGGGACCTCCACTTCCTGGGGAATATTTTAACACAAGATGAAAATATCATTTAAGCCAAATGCAGGGGGAAATACAAAATTTTATAAAAAGATTCTTTTTAAAAAAATGAGAGGACCCCTGGGGGGTTGAGACACTGAACCTAATTTAAAAATCTGGGGACAATAGACCATATATTAAATTAGCTATTGAATTTCAAGGATCTATGACTAGCATTGAATTTCACATAGATACAGAATCATAAGTAAGTCTTTTGCAAAAGTTTAACAGTAAGACTATTAGAAATCCATCAAAAATTTATGTAGAAGAATTAGGGGAAAATTTATAGAAGGACTAATAATACCTGTTAAGATATTATTGTATAATAAACCCTCAATAGAATCTCATATGTATATAGAAGAATGTGTTGAAAATATGCTAGGTATGGACATATTCCCCAGTATATGAAATGAATTCCTACCCTTAAAACTATTGAAAAGAAATGCAAGATGAATTTATGTGCATTAAAAATAGAGCCCAAATAGTTACCTAAACCAAATAAGGCATCATTTACTAGACAGTAACCATTAAAAAGGGGGAATAAGAAAATAGAGGAAAAATACTAGAACTCCTAAAGGAAGGAATTATAGAGAAAGAAAGATCATACCTTTTTAATAGCTCCATTTGGCCAATGCTTAAACCCAATGGAAAATACAGACTAACTATTGATTATAGAAACTTAACGTCAGTCTCAAATTACCAGGAGCCTTACCAGGCATCAAGAAAGTTATTAACAGACTCACCCAGAGAAACAGTAAATATTATGACACAATTGATGTATCAATTTTTTTTTTTTGCCTTCCTGATATCTGAAAGTTCTAGGCAATATACCACCTTTACATGGGAAGGCACTCAATATCAATTTAAGAGGCTACCACAGGAATATCTAAATAGCCCTGTCCTAGCTCCTTCAATGTTAACCTCACAAATTTACAATCTTAAATACACCTCCCTCATTATTTCATATATTTATGATATAATTATAATAAGTGATGATATAGAAATCCTACAAAAGGAATTATAGAGAATTTAAGAAATAAGGAATGGACAATTAACATAGATAAAACCTTAGGTCATCCACTTCTGTAAAATTTCGAGACATTACTTGATCTTTTGAAGGGAGAAAAATAACTGACGGGCCAATAGACAAAATTCAAAATTTAAAAGAAGCAGAAGATAAGGCAGAAGCACAGCATCTGATAGACTTGTTTGGATATTAGAGGCAATATATACCATACATTGATTTGCCTCTAAAATGCTTGTGCAAAATAACTAGAAAGGCTGAAGATTTTATGTGGGGACAAAAGCAATTACTAACTGTTAAACAATTAAAAGAATACATAATTACTTTTCAGAATTTGGTATATTGTAAACAAGGAGACCAATTTAAATTAGATACTACTCAATCTTCTGATTATGGCACCTGGTCTCTATGGACCAAGGATGGAAATGATACATTTAAACCATGTGGTTCCTAGACCAAAACGTTTCCATACTCACCCATGAAATATACAAATTTTGAAAAAGTGATTTGGCTTTCATATAAGGCACTTAAAGGCTCAGAATCTCTGATAGGCAACACTAAAACTACAGTCAGAACTGACATATCTGTGCTCCACTGAATCAAACTAATGACAGAAATAGTGGAAATCCAGGTAGACCAGAAGCTAATCACTTGCAAATGGTGCGTTCAGGGAAAGATTGTAACAATAAAGGGGCAGCCTAGTCTCCTCATCAAGGAAATACATAACACAGGGATAGACTTGACAGATATTATTCTGAGGGATGAACAAATCCACGTCCCAATAGGAAAATAAGGTTCATCCTGGTCTTCTGTGTTACAGAACATGTGGCTCACTGATGAATCAGCCATTGCAGAAAAAGACGTTACCACATGGACAGTTGTGGCTCTGAGACACTCAGATGAGAGTATCTTGAGGAGTCCTGGTACGTCAAAATCTGCACAACAGCAATAGCAGTGGTGTTGGCACTTAGACACTCTAAAGGAGGAACAGAAGTCTTTTAGAATATACACGAATTCATGGGCTGTAGCTAATGGAATTGACATTTGGTCCCAGAAATAGAGAAAAACTTCCCATGCTATCAATGGTAAGGACATATGGTCCAAGTAATACTGGCAAGAGTTAGACAAAGCCAGTGAAACTTAAAATCTTTGTAACACATGTATCAGCTCATCAGAAGAATAGAAACCAAAAGAAATATACGACAATACTACAGATAAAATGACCAAGAAAAAAGACCCCTCAGGATATATTCCTCGCAGAAGAACCACAAAATGCTAAAACCAAACATAAACCTAAAATGGAACATAAACTACCTGCCAAATTTAGGGGCTATGAAGTATGTACCACCAAAAGCCATCCACAACCAATACATAAAAGAAACAGAAAGAAAGAAGATGAGAATTACAAAATAAATTTATCACCAGTTTCTAACTGGCATAGTTTCTCTTCTATTTTGAAAATACATGAGCGAGTAGGGCATTTGGACACAGCTGCCCTATCTAAATCGTTCTCTAAAAGAAAGCAAGTTATTACTTGGCACAATGTCAGAGGTTGTGATAAATGTAAAATCTTCATTGAAAAATATAGATTCAGAAAACCTATTGACACTTATAAGCCTGACACCTTCAATTTTATACTACAGATAGGTTTTATAGGTCCCTTACCTTTCCCATGCAAGCTAAAATATGCCTGTGTGCTTGCTGGCAAATTTTCAGGGTGTGGACTAGGCCTTGCATGTTCCCATCCCAATGCAAAGGCCATTGTAAGAGTTATATATAGATGGGTAACATCCTTTGGCATGCCAAGAATAATTAAAAGTGATCAAAGTTCTCATTTTAATTAACCACATTAGTTATAGAAGGTCTCATGTAAAAAGCAAACATGCAGTTTCTACTGCTTCCTCTTACCCTCCTACCTTCCTTGACTCTTCTGACCCCTCTGACGCTCCTACCAAGAGGACCAAACACTCATTCTAATAGTGCTATTGCCAGCTCTGTTATACCCCATCAATCAGCAAGGTGAGTTGTGCTTACACTAAGAGCAATGAAAAGACTACAAGTACCTGCAAAGCATAAAGCACTTACCATCGTTAATACCTTTCTTATACCTATAACTCTTGCTCCTGGCATTACCAAATTATTTTTGTGTCTGGAATGCCCTACCAGAACTCTAGACTCGTCCCTGGCCTACAGAAACCTATCCCTGAATGCATTATATATGGTAACCTCACTTTGATTACCAAAATGTTGGCTAACCTTTTTACTGCTAATCTTGAGTGGACTTAAATGAGATACTGGTGTGACATTTACTTAGACCCTAAGGCTTGTTTATAGCATATGCTTACCAGGGTTCAAAAAGCACATGTCTGGAAAGATTTTGTTTATTTATGCTAAACATACTGATGTAAGACAATGTACTAAAAATACGAAAAATTGTTTTGATACCTTTTTATGTGTTCTTAATAAAAATTTCAATTTTCTTAATTCTCAAACTACTGTTTATCTGACCTCTGTAACAACCCATCAGGACACTTTTAACACTTATGTGGATTGCTTTATCATGCAGAGTCAGAACCATTGATTGAATAACTAGATTTACCCTCACATAACCAAATTTGCATGCAACTCCTGTATACTTACAGAAGCATTACTAACTTAATTAACTCTTTTTAGAGATAATTCTTAGGAGACTTTGGAGATTACTTTCAGATAGAATATGAGAACCCTACTGAAGCTACTACCACCACCACTACTACCTCTGCCACTTCTACCACTACTGTGACCACACAACCTATTCTAAAACTCATAACACACAATTTTAAATTCAACCCACCTGAGGACACTATGCCAGGCCCTTATAAATACCCCTTGGTCTATAATATATCAAAAGAAGGAGAAGCTACATATTATTACACTTACAAACTTACTAACTTGCTAAATTTTACTACCTTGGGCAATTTTTGCATTCATAGCCTATGCTATGGTTTCAGTGATTTATGACATTCACCCCAAGAAACCTCCCTCACCCAAGAAAAATTCTTAAATAGAAGAGGTTTTGAATTTACCCTGGCTGAATTGGACTGGCAAGAGCACCCAGTGTTCATTATGCTCACCGAAAGTATGGATGTTAACCACCCAACTGATACATATATACCTATAAACTCATATGAATTTATAGATACTTTATGCTCTAAGCTTCTCTACATTTGCATAGTGGGCTACAAATTTAATTATTCTACCTTGTTGAATGATTCTGGTATGCTTTAATGTCTCAGAGACTTACACTATTATAGACACTGGACTACCTGAGACCTTTGATAAGGCTGATCTTTTCTACAATTTTGCCCTTCCTCTTGGCAAACAATGACCTGCCTTGAATTTCTGTCTCCACACAATTCTTCATAGTAACCCTCACAACACCACACTCATTTTACTACTTGCTTTTTTTATAACATCACTGACCATAAGTTAGAATACATAGCTTTTTCAAATTCCACCACCACTGAGAGAGAGGCATCACATACATTTAGTTTCTACAGTGGAAATGCTTATGACAATGAGTTGTAAGGGCAGATTTATATACCCAAATGAGACACACAGTATTACAGAATATGTCCTTCTCCCACCAAATACAGGCACATTCTCTTCAAGAGTTTGGGAACAAAAACAGATAAGGCAAAGTTCAAGCTTTGATATAGTTCCCAAGACTAAATCAGATTCTTTTCATCCCCTATGATGCTACCACATGTCGCTTACCATAAAGATTATTCAAATGTGGACCCCCTCATACTTTTACTGAGGGGCAATACTAACTCTCATTGGACACCTAATGGTCCATATCACCTATTACAAGTAAGTGGCCTGACCAAAACTTATAGAGGCCCAAGGATTAAATATCTACTTAGCCAATGCAAAGCTTTTGCAAACTGTTTTCCTATCGACTATGATGCCTTTCTATCTCAAGGTTTCTGAAGTAAATATTATAGCAATCTGGCAGAAGTTAACAAATTCAAATATACCTGGCTACAATATTATTAGTAGGTATTACCATATAGGAACAATAATAGATTCCATATATGGATATGGCTCACCACAGCTATACCCATCATCCATCCTTAATTTACTTTTTGTGACATAGAAAAAATGAAGGACACTGTGTTCATTTTTTCTAAAGATGTCTTCTCACAGGCCCAATATAAATTTTTGAATTGGTTGAAAACATTTGGCGGAACACCCTCACCAGGTGAACAGATTGATATAGGAGTTAACAATTACCAGTTTAGGATGATCTTATCTATTGATGGGATATAGAGAGGGGCATTCTTTGCATCTCATATCCCTTCGCAAAATATTAGAAATACTACCATACTCTCTACTGCACAAAACCTTTATTTTTTCCCCATGAATTTTGAAAAATGTCAGGTCTGCCTGCATTCACCTGGACCGTGTGTCATTCACAGGGATTGTTTCAACTCCACTGTTTGCCTTAGGACTGAATATTATAAATTCTCATGGACTAAATGACTTTTAAAACCACCACCTGTAATTGAACAAACCATAGCACCTCTGTTTATTTTTCTAGAGCTCTTGAGATTATTATACAGACCTACCTTTAGGAGAGTGAAAATTCTTTTCTCCAA
The DNA here is from genome assembly GCA_004026885.1 of Lyroderma lyra. Classification (NCBI taxonomy): domain Eukaryota; kingdom Metazoa; phylum Chordata; class Mammalia; order Chiroptera; family Megadermatidae; genus Lyroderma; species Lyroderma lyra. The sequence continues at coordinate 52,092 of PVJL010004685.1, forward strand.
TGACTTTGTAACTGAAAACTTGTTACTTGAATGTAAGACCTTTCAGAATGAGAGATTCCATATCAAAGCATTTGCTGTCGATTTGAGATATTTCAACATAGTTTCTCTCAGGCAGCCGCTACGTGTTTCGATGGCAGCTGGTGTTATCTTCTCCTTGATAGTTGCAGGATTACAGGAGGCAAAAATATAAGGATTGACAGGACAAATGTCCCAGGATAGAATTTCCCATAAGCACTACAGAAAACAGATTATGGGTTCATTAGGTGAAATCTCAGCTTCTGTTACAGAAATTAACTATGTTTTACATTCACATATAGAAATGTTAGAATTACTGAAGGCTAGTGTAGACCTTACTAATGATAGGATCAACCTCTTGGAGAAGAACTTCATGCTTCTTAGATCTGAAATGCTTAAGCAAAAACTCTTCAATAACTATCTTAAAATTCATTATCTCCTTCAGTCTTCCACAGTTGAACTTAATTGCTTGCTTAAAAAAAGCTCCGCCAACATCTATCACTTTGTGCTCTCTCCCTTGTTTATATGGACTATTCCAGACCTTCTGGATGTAAGGATAGTGGTGAATGTGAATTAAATATTTTAGAAGTCATAGATGACTCCTCAACTCTAATGTATGATACTTATCAAACTCCCATTCAATTAGAAGATAGGACTTTTATAGCTGCTAAAAGGCCATTCTTTGTACATAGTGTTTATATACCTAGTAACACTGTCCACAATTTTACTGACAGAATCTATTTTACTATAAATTAGATTATTCCCTCCTTTAGACATTCCAATGATGGAAGTAATCACCCCCAACATTGTAAAGAGCTTGGGTGAAAGTGCATGAATTGTCTGTTCCAAAGAAAAAAACAACCCTCCATTCCTTTAATCATACAAAAATGGCAACTTTCAAATTGGAATACAGGGATGTATTACCTTTGAAAATGTCATTAACATTACTATGAATAATAATTCTGCTCTCACCACTGCAATTACAGAATTGTCATATAGATTCTTACCACCAACTATTTCCACTAACCCCATTGATATTCCATGGATCAACTCTTCCCATATTCTTAAAACAATAAAGAAAAATGAACATATCATGAATCAAAAATTAAATTATGCCAAAGCACACATTAAGGCATTAAATGGATATTCTGCCAGATTGCACACCCTGATAATAACTATAAATGCTACAATCTCACAGGAGGACTTATCTCTACAATTGAATAAGCCATGTACTTTATAGACACTAATAAAGTGCTCCATGTACCTTAGAACATGTTCTGGTTCTTGGTCTGATTATAACCCCCTCACTTCATTGAAAAGTTTTTGGAACTATATTGTGAGCCATTCATGGACAGTTTTTAAAGAAATATTTTCATGCATAATTTGTTTGATGTTTGCTATATTCCTCCTTAAGATGTTCCTGTGATGGTATTGCACCACCAAATGCGGAAGAGACAAACAAAAATTATGATTCCCTTACACTTCCTGGATTGCTTTGGGAATCAGGAGATGGCATGTACAGAGGACTATGGTTATTGACGTAAGTGACTCCACTTTGAAAACAAGAGTGCCTTCATGGGCAGTCAGGACATGTCTGGGCCCAGTGATAAGCAAGAGTGTTCACATGAGGGTGCACTGCCTAGTAGATACTGCACTCATCAGCTGGAGCAGGTAAGACCTACAAGAAGAGGATAAAACACTGGACTTTAGACTGCTGGCCGATTGCTCAGTTTCATTGAGACATCCTCTTGCTGGGGACTCAACCAAGCCATCTGTTGCTAGAAGCTCTAGCTAATTGGAAACTCAGCAGCTGCAGTCCCCAAACGTCTAAGAATGATATCTCTTATTGGACTGGTTTATTACTTGTTGTCTCTGTACCTTATATGCCTGTGTGTATATGTGTGTGTGTGTGTGTGTGTGTGTGTGTGTGTGTGTATTGAACATGGGAGTAAGCATTAAAAAATAAACTAACATGTTCTGTCTTGCTTATGACACAAGCCATGGGAATCTTTTAGGAACTGAGGCAATGCCCAGCCTGAAGGGCCCCACCGGGCTGGGGGAAGATTTGGTTTCCTTTTGGGAATGTTCCTCCACTGATTCCAGTCTGGCTGACTTGCAGGAAAAGACTACATCATGGCCTCTTTCTTGCTGCTCGTGACAACTGATTCATGTATGGAACAATTAGAAATGATAAGAAGCACAGAAAACAATGTCTTGGATCAAGTGGGAGAGCAAGCCAGGCAAATATATGAGGTGTTTCTAGGCAGAGTGAGGAGTGTAGACAAAGATCCTGAGGTAAGTGGGTGTGAAAGGCAGGATTCAACAGACCCTATAGAAAACAGTAAGTGGACACTGGTTTTAAACAGGAGGAGGCAAAAACAAAAAGGAGCTTAAGCTAAGTATTATTTATTAGTCAGAAGAACAATAGAAGAAGAGATCAATTTGTGTGATCAATAGAGGATCAGAGAAAATTGCCTGGAGAATTCAACATTTGAAATGGACATTGTAGCCCATTGGCAGGATAGAAAGATGTTTCTGGTCAAGGGAGCACCATGTAAAAAGACATGAAAAAAAAGAGTCTACAGAACTTGTCCAAACAATCAATAAAGTGGAACAGAGAAAAAACCTTGTTACTTTACCAGTGTTAAATTGCATATAACTATTTACATTTTACTTTACTATGTTTTCTTAAAAATCTTACATGAAGGCTGCACTGAGCAAGGTTGCACAGTAGAAACTGTAAGAGAAAGAAAGCAGAACACTTGCTTTACAGAAGCACTTGCTATACCTGAAAAGGCAAGCTATGCATGCATGAAACAACCAGAAAAGATAAGAAGCACAGAAAACAATAATCTGCCCACATGGCACAGTCCTGTAGGTGTCCAAGTGAGGGTATTGTCATGGCACATTGATCCAAAGAAGGCTTGGGGAGAGCTAAGTGTTAGGCTGGTACTTGCTTGTCAACATGTGTTCATTTACTGACACCTTCATGTGTGCAGAAATGTTCTGTTCAAGGTCAGGACACCTGGGTAGGATCTCTGCTGTGCAACTTCCAAACCAAAACATCAGCAGCATTCACATTTCTGTGTCTTGTTTCCTCATTTGTAAATGGAGAGGATCACTGCAATGCAAGTGTAGCATCTGCCCCACAGTGGGCACTCAGTAAATGTGAGCTCTTGTTAACCTTGAGTTTTCCTCTTCTACTTTTCTTTCTCCTTCATTACTATTAACAGACTGCCTCTCCCACCCAAGGAAGACATCACTTTTAATGTTTTAGCAAAGCCATTCTTGGCTTGTTGTTCAGAGCAATACTATCTACCTCATCTACCACAAGGCTCTTCAACAAGCATACAACCACGTCTTTGGGACTGTAATTGATTTGGGAGGGATGTTTCTTCAACTATTTGTTTCTATTTACAACTACTTTCTGTTAACCTTCTGTAGTAACCACACACACACACACACACACACACACACACACACACACACTAAATTTTCTAAAACACCTATGAATGCAGAAGAAATAATGAAATTTAGCAATAGTATTTTTCATCTACAAATGTTGGCTAATAATAGTACCTAGCTCAGAGGACTGTTGTGAGGATTAAATGAATTAACATAGATAATGTATATCAAATATGCCTAGCCCATGTAAGGACTAGCCATTATTACTAGCTGTATTATTCACTTCTTTTTATCTTGAAGTAATTTTTTTATCCCATAAATGGTTGCTAATATTGACCTCTAACATCAAGATTGTTAAATGGTTCTATTTAGTTAAAAGTTGCTACCATGATTACAGGAGAAAAATCATAGCAACAAAAATATCAAAGTAGACTATTAAATCCATATGATCTAGATTAACAAAACAATTACCTTGTCTCTAAATGAACAATTTCTACCAGTTATAAAACCATCCTACTTATGCCCAATTTTTTTCATTCAATAGCTTTAATATTTCATCAATCTTCTTTTAATTTTATGTGTCATTTCGTCATATGCTTTTATCAGTTAAAATAGAAAACTAAATACCACGCACATTTTTATTGTCATTAGTTTGAGAAATCCAATTGAAAATTTTCAGAATGCTAGCTCACTTTTAATATTTTCAACATTTTTTATTTATGCTTCTTATATTTGGAAATACTTACAAACCCACTAATGATTGAAAGAATTTTAAATAAACAAAGTTTGATCTATAAGCCAAAACCTGTAATTGGAAAAACAGGTCTCAAGTGTTTACTCTGTTTGGAGAAACTCTTGATATTTCTTTTTAAACCACAGCAGGGAAAGTTTTGATATCCACCTAAGTAGAAAGCATATGATCACGAACGAAAGAAAAATAGTTTTGTGTAGCAAATCTGGGTTACCTGTGGAAATTTCTAACCCAGAACAGCTTCTTACCACCACTTAAAGGATTTCAGCCAATTTCAAACTTAACATAACTAAGAAAATATATTCTCAATTTACTACTCAAAATTAACAACTGTTAATGCATTCAGGAAGGCTAATCTGCTATAAAATATAGTAAAATAAAAATAATACTCTGCTCTATTAGAAAGCTTCAGAGAAATTACTTTGAGATTAGGTGTTCAGTAAGATCATTTCTTTCACTGTTTTTACCTTGGCATTTAAATCAGAAATCTGACTAAAAGGGTGAAATGTCTATAGAGGATGCCATAATAGATGATCATTTTTAAAAAGATGCACTACAGAGAAAATCCCCTCTAATTTTTCTTCCTAGTATTTTTTGTGGGGGATGTAAAGATCATATATAAAATACCATTTTCAATTAAAAATGATAGAAAATATTAAGAAAAAAAGTAGTCTTTTGGTAATAGAAATGACTAAATGATGCTATGTGTTCTTTTCTTAAACTATGTTTAATCCTTGAATCTTCTTAGGTATATTGAAGCCCAGGTTGAGATAATCTTCCCTAGGATCTCATGTAGCTAGATGAGGGTAACTAACTGAAAGTGATATATATACAAATTTTAGGTCACATTTTTATAAGGAAACTACTTAGCCCATTCTATCTTTGCATTTGCCATGTGCTAGAACACGGATTGGTGAAAGTGGACAAGGACCACATTTAGGATGTGGGAGAGAAACAAGGGTTCCTGAATAAACTGTAAGAGCACAGCCTCCTATCAGCTCTGAAGCAACTGCTTGCTTCCAGAAAATCATATAAGAAATAAATATTTTGTTTGTAAAACTAAATTTTGGGGGGGATTTTTTGTTGTTGTTATAAGAATTTAGCCTATTCCTTAACTTATACATGACCCTATATCTCACTTTCCCAAAATATTTTATGACTTTTGATATATTACTATCCATTTGAATCTTTCTATGCAATGTTGCATTCATTTTGTTAATTTGACATTTTACTGAATGTACTATCCATGTCATTAATAAATTTTTCTCTTCATTAGTCATATAGGTCATCATTATAATGGTATTACTTACTTTCATTACAAGGGCATAACTCACTGTCATTTTAAAGATATTCCCTAATAATGTATAATAATAGCAGTAAAACACAAACTTGAGACTATTTTCTAAAAATATATTTCAAGAAGCAGAGAAGAAAGCATTGCTATCCTTTTATAGCACAAATTTTCTTTATTCATGAGTTATAAATTTTTATTCACGTCTGTTTTGACCAGCATAAATATTAATTTATTTTTTAAGAATGATGCATAAATAATATTTGAGTCTATATCTAACTCAAGAAGACTTTTCATTGCTTTTACAGATAAAAAACTACCTTGCCTAAGTACAAATTTTTGTATTATTTCTTTTTCTTTAACCCTATTTGAATTTATTGATGATCGATGATCGCCTTCAGTGTGCAAGGCAAAAGTGTTTGAATGCTTTTTTTTTTCTTCTTTTCCCCCCCCTCCTCTCCCACCCCCTCCCCTTTCTCCGTGTATGAGTGAAGTCATACAGTTCTTTGTTTTTTCTGGCTGGCTTATTTTACTAAGCATGATGATCTCCAGGTCCATCCATTTTGTCGCAAATGGCAATATTTCATCTTTTCTTATAGCTGAGTAATATTCCATTGTGTATATGTACCACAGCTTCTGTGTCCAGTCATCTGTCACAGGGTACTTTGGTAGTTTCCATGTTTTGGCCATTGTGAACAGCGCTGCAAGGAACATTGGGGTACATAAGTCTTCGCGGACAAAGGTTTTCAAGTCTTTTAGGTAGATCCCCAGAAGGGGGATTGCTGGGTCAAATGGTAGCTCCATTCCCAATTTTCTGAGGAACCTCCACACTGCCTTCCACAGTGGTTGTACCAGTTTGCACTCCCACCAGCAGTGTACCAGAGTTCCTTTTTCTCCACATCCTTTCCAGCACTTGTTATTCCTTGTCTTGTTGATAATAGCCATTCTCATAGGTGTGAGGTGGTATCTAATTGTGGTTTTGATTTGCATTTCCCTGATAGCTAATGAGGACGAGCATTTTTTCATATGTCTGCTGGCCATTTGTATTTCTTTGTGGGAGAAGTGTCTGTTTAGTTCTTCTGCCCACTTTTCAACTGGGTTGTTTGTTTTTTTTGTTGTTAAGTCTTCTTAGAACTTTTATCTATTTCACGAAAGTATGATTGTGGGATTTTGATGGGTATTGCATTAAATCTGTGGATTGCTTTGGGTAGAATGGCCATTTTAACAATATTAAGTCTTCCTATCCATGAACGGGGGATATTTTTCCACCTCTTAAAGTCTGTTTCAATTTCTTTCAAAAGTGTCTTATAGTTTTCAGTGTATAAGTCTGTCACGTTCTTTGTTAAGTTCATTCCGAGGTATTGCATTCTTTTTGTTGTGATAGCAAAAGGAATTGACTGCCTCATTTCTTTTTCTGAGGTTTCATTGTTCGTATAAAGGAATGCTGTTGATTTTTGTACATTGATTTTGTATCCTGCAACTTTACTATATTCATTAATTGTTTCTAATAGTTTCCTGGTGGAATCTGGAATTTTTTATAAAAATAATTATGTCATCTGCAAATAGTGACAATTTGACCTCTTCTTTTCCAATTTGGATACCTTTGATTCCTTTCTCTTGCCTGATTGCTGTGGCTAGAACTTCCAGTACTATATTAAATAACAGTGGTGACAGGAGGCATCCCTGTCTTGTTCCTGATTTGAGGGGAATAGGTTTCAGCTTTTCCCCATTCAGTATGATGTTAGCTGAGGGTCTCTCATATATGGCCTTTATTATGTTGAGATACTTTCCTTCTATACCTATTTTATTTAGTGTTTTGATCACAAATGGATGTTGTACCTTGTCGAAAGCTTTTTCTGCATCAATTGATATGACCATATAGTCTTTATCTTTGATTTTGTTTATGTGGTGTATCACATTGATTGATTTTCGTATGTTGAACCATCCTTGTGCTCCCGGGATGAATCCCACTTGATCATGATGTATGATCTTTTTGATGCATTGTTGTATTCTGTTTGCTAATATTTTAGGATTCTGTTTAGGATTTTTGCATCTGTGTTCATCAGTGATATTGGTCTATAGTTTTCTTTTTTTGTGTTGTCTTTGCCAGGCTTTGGTACTAGAGTAATGTTGGCCTCATAGAATGAGTTAGAAAGTATTGCTTCCTCTTCAATTTTTTGGAAGAGTCTGAGGAGGATAGGCATTAATTCTTCTTTGAATGCTTGGTAGAACTCGTTGGTGAAACCATCTGGTCCAGGGCTTTTGCCTTTAGGGAGATTATAGATAGTCATTTCAATCTCGTTGCTATTAATTGGTGTATTTAGGTTATCCAGTTCTTCTTGGTTCAATCTTGGTAGGCTATAAGTTTCTACAAACTTGTCCATTTCTTCTAGGTTGTTAAATTTCGTGGCATAGAGTCCTTCATAATATTTTCTTATAATCCTTTGTATTTCTGTGGTATCAGTGGTAATTTCTCCCCTTTCATTTCTAATTTTGGATATTTGTATCCGTTCCTTTCGTCCTTG